>NDGN010752542.1:0-10517 GCA_002564285.1 Tympanoctomys barrerae | reverse complement strand
CTACCAATTTGGTTTGAAACTGTCTCATTGCTATCTGTTTCTCAATAAAATTATGGAAAAAAATTGTAGCATGTTAAGCGAATAATACATCATACTCTATTAATGCATGTTAATAACATGAGAAAGAGAAAAAGCATACAATATATCATAGATGATGAAAAGAAAATGATAAATTTTTGCATTCTATTATTGATAAAAATAAAAATGCAAATCCTAATTCCACAGGCCAGGGGCCACTCATGAGTTTGCATCTCCAGCAGGCGGCAGGTGCTGCTGCTGCTGCACCAGGACACCCAGGACACTAACCCCACATTTGGATGCTCCTGCACTGTTAGGGTTTATAGCTAGAGGTGCCCCCAAAGCCACATGCGCTCACAGGAGAGGCTTTGAGAAGATGATTGGATCATGCAGCCTCCTAGCTAATGGTGCTGCTGGAAGGTGGAGGCTGGTTGGGAGAGAGAGGGCCCTTGGGCGTGCCCCGGAAGGTGCTCTCTGTCTCCCTTCTCTCTGTACTTCCTGGCCACCTTGAGATGAGCCCCTTTCCTCCACAGTGACCTTGTGCCTTGCAATTTCTTCTTAGGAGCCAGCTGACCATAGAACGAAACATGAGCCCGGAAAACCTGTTTTATTTAAATTTCAGGTGTCGGGTCTCAGTGCAGAGACACCTGTCCTCTTCATCATGGGTCCCTACCCACCAAGTCATACACCCCCCTTGCTGCCAGCTGTCTACAGGGTGCGTGAAGTTGTGTTTGCATGTGCGTGTGTGTATGTCTCCCCCAATGGTAAATTGTTGCTCTTGGGCCACATTGGTTCTCCTTTCCTTCCCTCTAGTGTGCAGACTACAGACTGCATTCCACAACTCACTGAACTGTCTGCTATGGCTGCCTCATTGTGACCTCACACAAGGGTGTGTTGGTGTGGTGGATTTCAATTGTAATCTCTAGTGCAAGGACCAGGCAGTAGTTATTTTCCACAGCAACCAATATTTGCTCAACAAATACCTGTGGGTATTTAAATTATCTGGCTAGGAAATACATGTATTTTGGTATGGCTATGACTGTGTACATAATCCAGTATGGGAGGGGAAGAATGAATTCATAAAGTTTTGATTTCATAAAAGCTGTGGGTGTCATTTATTGAGCACTTCCTAAGAGCCAGGCACTGTGCCAAGTGCCTTGTGTGTGTCCTCTGCTCTAAGTGCCACAAGGACCCAAGGAGATAAGACTCCCAGACCCAAGCACTCTGCAGTTTTCACTGTACCACACACTAAGCTGCTCATGTAATGCCTACCAGGTACCAAGCCCCATGCAAATCTGGCTGGAGATCACAAACCCAGGCGACTGCCTTCTGTCCGAGCTGCTATGGATGGAAGAGGCAACTTGATGGGGAGAATAGTGTAGGCCACTGCAAAGTGCCTCTGGGAGGAGAAAGACAGCCACTCGGGCAAGCAGGGAGGGCCCTAAGAACTGACATTTACACTAAAGCTTAAAATAAACGTGGGGGGAACCCAAGCACTGCGAGGGAGACAGGAATGAGAAAGCACCCACACAGCACAGGGGTGTAAGAGCACACTGCAAGGTCACTGAGCTCTGAAGCGTGTCATGGTTGGAACCCACATCACACAAAAGGTACAACAAGAGACCAAAGTGCAGGGTCGTGATCGGCTCCCCTCCCCCACCTCCCAGAGGCTGCGTGTGGACAGGACAAGCAGGCATGGAGAGAGTTTACCAAGCACCTTTGGGGATTCAGGCACAGCTACTTTGGGTGAGCACCACACCTGAAGAGGTATCAGTGAACTTAGGACCTGGGGCCTTTTCCTCTAGGCAACAGCAGCAGCAGCAGCACAAGAGTTTTATAAACAGGGAAATGACAGAATTGGATCTATTTTTAAGAAATACCAAGTATGGATTGGAGTGAAGAAAAACTGGAGACAGGAGAACATGAGACTTCAGAAATAGCAACAATAAAGATAATAATAGCTGATGCCGCTTTCCTGGGCACTGTTCTAATTTAAAAGGCTAATCAACAGATTGAAGAGGCTGAGCACCAGCAAGGAGGGAAAAAAAATGGAGAGAAGAAATGATCAAAATGTGGGCCATCCCTGAGCCTAAAACACTTCAAAGACCAGCGCTCGTCGCTGGCTATCAGCTGAAGGCTCCTGTCCTAATTCCTGTCCTTTTCCTCGCAGCCCTCAACAATCAGAAATGGTGGGGCACACCTATAATCCCAGCCCTTGGGAAGCTGAGGCAGGAGGATGGCTGTGAGTTCGAGACTAGCCTGGGCTACACAGTGAGCTCAAAGCCAGTCTCAACTGCAGAGCGAGACCTTGTCTCAAAAAGACAAAAACAACACAAAAAAGAATCAGAAAATCAACACCTTAGGCACATCCTAATAAGAATAAATTTGAGGTGGGTTCACTCCAGAGCCAGCAAAGTTAGTTGAAACTATGTTAAGTTTTGTTTTGCTTTGTTTTGTTCTGTTTTGTTTTGTTTAAAAAAAAAAAAGTGAAAGGGGCTGGGGAAATGGCTCAGTAGAAAAAGCACTCGCCTGGCAAGCGCAAGGGCCTGAGTTCGATCCCTGGCTCCACAAAAAAATAATAATAAATAAATAAATGAAATTTAAAAAGTGAAAATTTTCTCTGGAGCCAGCAGCAAGATGCCCATAAAATGACATAGGAAGAGCAGTTCTCCTGTTTTCCTAGGCAAGAATTCAGCTATTTTCTCTGCCTGCTGAGCTCCAAAACTGTGGGGGCAACAGGTTGGGGGAAAATACCCTGAACTCATCTGCTAGAGAGGCCACTGGAGTTGCCAATAGCCTAAGGCAGAGGAGCCCTGAAAATGCAAAGCAATACGACTTGGAGTTGAATATGATGAAGGAGTCATTGTCAACAGTAAGTTCAGGAAGCCTCCAAATACTTCTGTGACACCAACGGCAAGTCCCCCTCAAAGGAATGGATTTCCATGCATATCCCCTCATCAGTGGTATGGCTGATGAGTACCCAGTGGCTGCTGTACGTCGGGCACAGCATTAAATGCTATGACAGAAAACTGCAGGGAAAAAAGTTCCAGTAACAGAAAAACAAAGAATGGAAGCTACTACCCAAGTTTTGTGGCCTCAAGACATTTATTATTCAGCTCTTCCATTTTCTCAGCCTCTTGGCAGACTTTATAGTCACAATAAAATAGAAGCAAGTGCCACTGCGGTCACACCTTGACTGCTCACCGGAAGACCATGGCCCTCTTCACATCACTCCATTAGTCGGGATCAAGCAGGCTATGCAGGGAGAATGTAAGAAATACCTCGTGTGCTAAAGTAGAAACCATCTGTTGGCGGCCAGCCCTGCCAGGGTTGGCCAGGGCTGTCTGGTGGGTGGGATGACAACCTATCACGTTTAACTGCAGAAAAGGGAAGAGACAACCAAAAGGCTCATAATGGCAAAGGAACGGCCCCTCCTACAAGGAGAAGCCGTTGTTTCCAGGCACAGCTTACTCTCCAGAGTTTGTTCCACAACCCTCCTCCAGTATCATCTGCCAGCAACTATAGCCTACCATCTTCCCAGAGTGGGCAGAGCGGGAATATTTGGCGAAAATTAACCACAGTGGCCACAGGCCGTTGGCAGAACTGGCTCTATTTTAACTGATTATTGGCCAAAAGGTTGAGCTTGAGAGTGAACTTTGTCCAAACGGCTAATGTGTTCATTATTGACAGATAAGCCAAAGTTGTGGTTTATGTAATGATGTGCACTCCGAAGAAGCCGTGATAGATAGGGGCTCGGATCTGCGGTAACACGTAAAGCTGGGTTTCAAGTAGGCAGTGACACCCTTGAGCTGCTCCTTACCCATCTCTGTCAGGTAGCTCTTAATGGCATGACACAGGAAGACTTACAGGGTGTCACAAATGGGGAGGTCCCTTCTAAACTCCATTCTGACCAAGAACCAGGAGAAAGATTTGATACACACACACACACATACACACACACACACACTCAAAGTTGCAAAAGTCAGTGTCCTCAAAGAGAGTTTTTTGACCTCCAGAGGAAACAAATACAAAATGATCTTACAAAGACAAGAAACACTAATGTTGTTCGAAGATCATCAAAAAGGACTGGAATCCCTGAAAGACTGTAGGGCAGCTTCCCCGATTAACAGGACTGGCAGGACAAGAGTACCATGAGCATCCAGGCTGGGCCCAACATTGTTCCCAGATCATACTAGTGACAATTAACTGAGCTCTGATGCCCTGGTGAGGAAGCACCAGAGCCTGCCCACATGCCCCAGCCATCCTGCACATGTGAGCATAAGGCCTAAGCCCAGAGCACCTCCACTTTATTATCCACTTTCTAAGGCTTCAGTTACCAATGACGAACTATGGTTCTATATATATATATATACTGAATTTGGAACAGGGTTTACAGGGTCTACAGGGTCTGTGTCTCACTACATAGATCAGACTTGTGGTAATTCTCCTGTGTTCAGCCTCCCAAGTGCTGGGATCACAGGCGCATGCCACCATGCCTGGTCTCAATCTCGGTCTCAGCATACCCCGCAGGCAGGGGCAGCACGGCACACCAGGGAACTTGTCAAAGCTTGATCTGCTGCACATTGACTTTGCCTTAGTAGTTGCCATCTTCAGGTGTCAGAAGGAAATTCCAAACTGAGAAGCTGAACAGCTTGCTCAAAGCCCTGCCCATCCATCATAAGTGATAGATCACAGGAGAATCCCTCACCTCCCATTCTTCCAGGCTCCCACTTCAGAGGAGAACTCAGTGAGTGCAAAGAAACTCAACACACGGGCCTAAGTGTGAGCCTAGCTCTAGAGTTACAGCATCCTCTACTGTAACCATCCTGTGGTTTTAAGAGGCACAGATAACATATGGTGCTCGTGTACATAATAAGTGCTCAATAAATGTCAGCTGGAATCTTCACCATGCTTCTGTATCCTGCAAAACTGAGAGGCACTTAAGTGATCAAAACACCCTCCTAGGCAGTTTCACATATATATCTCCAAGAAATCTTAATGGGCTGTAAAATGCTGGGACAGAATGATGGATAAAGAAATCCTGCTCCTTCCAGAAGTCATTGCAAGGTCACTGCTGTGACATTCTTGCGTCATCAAAATTTGATACCTGAATGTGAAAAGACACCACTTGCAGCATGCAGTGCTTAATTAATTAATTTCCCCAATAACCCTCCATGGAAGATTCTACTCATACCCTCATTTTACAGATCAGAACATCAAAGCAAACAGATGTGTAGATATAGAAATATATAGATATAAAGGCATATAGATATATAGGTATAGTTATTTTGGGTTCTTTTCTTTTCTTTTGTACTGCGGATCAAACTCAAGACCTTGCGCTTTCCAGGCAGGGGCTTACACCACTGAGCTATCTCTTCCTGCTCCAAGATTTTAAACGACTTGTCTAACTCAGTAGACCTAGGAAGCGGCACAGTGAAGCTTTAAACCCAGGAAGACTGACCATAGAGCCCGTGCTGTGCTACACCCGCTTTTTGAAGCCACGTTGCCTCTGTAACACTGAGTAGATGTACAGTGATAGTGGAAGCAATGAGAATGCAGGTTATGATGTGTGCAAAGGGGACCCTGCAGCCTCCCCAGTCACTGTCGCACGCTGACCTGAAGAACAGAGAGCGTAAGTCAGGACAGGGAAACTGTCATGAAGTCAGCGAAGCAGAGCCTCAAACTATGCCCCTGCAAACATATGCCAATGACAAATGGACTTGTACTCAGAAAGAAGGTGGCTCCTTGTGTGAAACAAGGTAAACAAATGAGTGTCAGCCCTAAAAGAAGGATCCAGCCACAGGAGGAACCACTAGAGCGCTCATCAATTACTATGGTGGTGCTCAGCAGCTATGCCAAGACAGACTGAAGAGTGGCTGTCATTGGAAAGAGTGAGAAGTGACAGTGGTCATCAAGCATGCTGAGCACTGCGGGGCCCTGAGTCCAGACATTGTGTGAACCAGCTCCTTGGGTGTTGGCACTGACTTCACAGGAAATGAAAGCAAAAAGACACCAACACCCATTCAACCTCATCCTCCACACTAGACGGTTTCTCCCAAGGCCCTGTGGTCTGGAACATCCCGTTCCTGATCACTCTGTAGAGATGGCTGAAAGTCCTTAGCTGCAATGTCAAAGTCTTCAAGAGCTCTGAGCATGAGACAGATGGAAAAAATGCATTTGGGGGACAGGATTTCAACCTACTCAAATGTATTCTTTTCTCTCCAAATTAAATTTTAGGACTTCAAGTTGCATTTAGCATCAGCAAAATGCAACTTCCTGGCTCAAGATATCTAATAACTGTAATAGTTATTGAGGGAGATATGGGCAAATGTGACTAAGATATGGTTCTAATTTCCCTTGAAATAACCTCGGAAGTGAAAGCCAGAGGGAAAACATGCTCATAATGCAGCAAAATGGATTTTGGTTAAACACAAAAATAGTGCCGGATATGTTGGCAAACCTCAAAGGACAGCTTTCCTGCCTCTATTGATCAATGGTTGTCCCTTCCTATTCTCTTTTTCCAAAGGGTCTCCAAGGTGAAGCAAAGAGGAGATGCAGAAGAACAATAGAAGATGGAGGAGAAGGCAGGGAGGAGGCCACCGGTAGGGCATAAGGATTTCACCTGCCCTGCCAACCCACAAAGCCTCTCCAACAGCTGGGCTTTCAGTTTGAGAGTTAAGGAAAAAACTCAGCTCTGAGAAGAAGCATTGTCAAGTGTTCTCCCAAAGCAGGGAAAATGGCAAAAAATGTCCAAGCACCACCACCAACTCCTCCTCTCTTAGGAATAATTCTCTTGTATGGTTGAGTGTTTGACAGCTTCTTGTTCTCTAACTATGGCGACTTGAGTTGCTCACAGCAAGCTGACACAGAAGCTGAGGTCTGGAAAAAGACTTAGAAAAAGACTCTGATTCTGTAAATATCATTAAAGATCATGTGCCTCTCTGGAGAATGAGAAAAGAAAGGAATCTGAGCCTACAAATATCCCCATGGTGCACAAATGACATAGGGACACTGTGTATATTTAAAAATAAAAATGATATACTGGCTCTAGGTCAAACAGGTATATAAACTGAAAAAAAAAACACATTCTTTGTGTAGCAATTTCCTGGCTTTTGATTGTGACGTAATCTTCAGATTTGAACAATGGAAGATTATGCTTTTCTTCAGATGGCTTGAGTCCTGTGGTAAACATGGAAGTATCAATAATTACCTTAAAGATTTGCTCTTTTTACTTCCCAGTACAAAAAAGTAATACCTAATAACATTGGCCTTCAACTCATAAAAGTGGAATTATTGGTTTTATTATTGCTTTTGTCAAGTATTTATAGAATCTAGATTCCTTCCCCTGAATCACTGAAAAAGTCACCCCCTCTTTCTCCCTGGAACAGCTATGGAGAAGAAGCGCTTCGTGGGTTCACCTGAGAGTCACCACAAGACTGGAGTCTCATCTCTGCCGTAAGGAGAGCCAGTCCATCCGATCAGTCTCAGGAATTCATCTTTGCTGAGCTACACAACCAGCTTCTGCACAGGGCTTTGGGACTGATGTAGTTGCTCCATTTCAGAAATTAGCTGAATGATTTTGCTTAAGAAGTCGAGGTTAAATCTATTTTGAAATAGAAATGAAGCAACGAAAAACTAAAATTGGTCCAAACCTGTCTTCTGATATAGGTTAGAAATAAATTGTCTAATTAAATAGGACATTTACTCTAACTCACATATTCATTATGAACTAACTATGTTTTAAATGCCTACTCAATATCTACCACAGATGTCTTTGTCAGAGACATGGATTCAAGAAAAGATGAAGACGAAATGTGAAAGAAGCTTACAGTCTCATACAACACTCATAATTCTAATCATTATCTAATTCTTCTACTGTACCACTTACCACACTGAAAAATACTAAAACAGAGGAAAATAGAGAGAGGAAATTAATACTATAAGAGACAAAGGCTTCGTGTCCACAGGCTGACGAAATAGCTCAGTGAACTAAGTACCTGCTTAAGCAAGTTCGATCCTGGTATTGCATGTGGAGCTGGCCCTGCCCCCGGCTACTGAGACTGGGCATGGAGACACATGCCTGCAATCCTAGCACTGGGGAGGCTGAAAATGGGGATCACTATGAGTCAGAGTTGTGTAAAGAGACCTTGTACCAAATACAAAATAAAATAGCTCGTGTCCAACACAGACCCTCAAATGTTATCCTACTGATCTTTCTGTTTCTATTGTGGGCTCCCTCTTGGGGGCCCCAATGGCCTGCTATGACTTCCTAGCATTCCCTATATCTTCTTTCCTTCTCACCCTACAGATTGCACCTAGAAAGTCATGTTCACCTCCACAGTGTCAGTTCCCATTGCAATAACCACATGTTCAACCCAGAGCGATTTTCTTAAAACTCAAAATCCCCTTTCTGTTGGCCTTCTTCACTCTGATGACTCAAGGCATCTTGACTGCGACACAACCTACCTTTAGTTCATTATTCTTCTCTACCTGTGAAGCTCATCTCCTCTACTTTTATACTGAGGTGTTCACTCCGCAACACAATGAGATTTGAAACACAGAAATAATCTTTGATTTCTCCTTCATTCTATGTCTCACTTTGTCTGAACCAGGAAGTGCTCTCAGTTTTAAATTCTAATATCTATCTGTGCCCCCATCTCCCAGCTCTGCCAATTCCATTTTCTCTCATCTCACCTGGTATAGCAGTCTCTACTTATCATTGCTGTGCATACATCTGAATAATCTAGAAGAAAACTGAATCTGAAAACAGTTCTCCCCTCTCTAAAACATCTCACTGGCTTTCCGCATGAGTCATAGAATGGCAACAACAAGCCCTGCATCAGGGCCTCCATACAGGACTCTTCCCTTGCATGATTTTCACACAAGAACCTGCCAATCTTTACACATCAACTGTCTTTTACAATATGTGTTTGGATAGTTGTACAGCTAGTTTCTCTTAGTTCATTGAAAGGAAAGGTTTGGACAATATATCATGCTTGTATCTTGTACTCTGAGTACTATGAAGATAACAATACACAATGTACTAACTATTGTTACTCTCCTATTAGCTTGTTTTGAAAGCCTATTGTATTTTTCTTTTAATATATACATACATATATATGTATATATAATCTGGACCAAGTCATTTCAGACAGTGCTAAACCTAGAACTCATATGGGAAACCTCTTTCTTGTTTTCTCCCCCAGTAACCTTCAGCCAAGCTAGTCCTGTGCTACCTACAACTTCTGAAAATTCACCTTAGACAAGAGTACCAAGCCCTCACCATACAGATGGAGCCATCAAGATCTGTCTGGCTTTCTGGTCTTAGGACTAATGTAGTTTCCTATAATCCTACTACAATCTTCATCCATGTGTTGGTCCACCTGGAACTAGGCTTGGCTGGATGTACAGGAGACCAGACCATGCTCCAAGCGCTTAAGCGTCCAACGGCTCCCCCTCCCACCAAGAACATGTGCACCAGATTCCCTCTCTACCCCACATCTTCCAACTTAATTGTGCTTTGCAGTAGCAAGCATCTCAGCTGCATGAGAAGAAGCTGAATACCCAGAGCTAACCTGCTGTGCCCCAGCTGCCCCAGTGGCTCCTCCCACAAATGGAGAGATGTGCTAGTTACCCAGAGATTCTCTCCCCTGTTCTCTATATAATATGTTCCTGTAGGCACTCAATGAACTCCACCCTGAAGTCCTGCTACTGGGAGAAGGAAAGAAGAAAACAAGGCAGCCATCTTTCTTGTCTCCAGTCATGACCTGACTTCCTAGCAGCTACTACTCCACCACAGCGCTGTTATCGGTGAAACAAAGAAACCCATGGGTTTGGTCTAAGTTCTAAGAATTCCAGAGCCTCCAGGACAGAAAGCTTAGAAGTGTGAGGAGGAGCAGGCATGGAAAGAGGAGAAGGAGCCAGCCAGAGACCACGGCTCAAGCACTGGCCCGGGTCACGTTGTGCCCCTAGTCAGTTCTATAGTTCATGTCTAAGGTTGAAAGTTTCAGAAATACTTTCCATTGGTCCACATCAGCACTGGACACAATATTCTGAGCCCAAGATTGACTAGGGGCCAGGGCCTGTCATATCTGTCCCTTAACCAAAGGACTCCCCTTGAGTAGTTAACTTGGACTCTTCTGGATAGGACCTCCTCACCAGCATAGCATGCTCCAGACCCTGCAAGACATCAGTCCTTCTGAAATTTTCTCTGTCAATAAACTTCCTCATCACCCCCATTTGTATCTGACTGCCTCCCATTACTGGTAATTTGGGGAGGGGGGTGCACTGTGTGAAGCTTCAAAGCCAATTCACAAGTTCTTAAGCCCCCACCTCCATGGACTCTCAGGCCGACAGCCACAAGGAGTATGTGTGAACACATGAAGTTCACCCAAGGTGTGATATCTCTTGAGCTTTGCCACTTGCTAGATGTATAATGTTGGGAAATCATTCAACCTCTCACTCTCAGTTTGCTTATATGAAGAAGAAGAAAGAAGAAG
>NDGN010752081.1:0-13182 GCA_002564285.1 Tympanoctomys barrerae | reverse complement strand
AAAAAAAAAAAAAAAAAAAGAAAAAAAAATTAATAGAGATTATAAGAAGAAATGATAAAATCTGAAATCTTGGTTTTTGGAATACTGAGCATGTTAGATTCTTGTTTTTCATAATAAAGAAACATGTAATGTAAATCCTTTTGTGTTTATATTCAGGTTTCAGATGTGCAATTTTGTAAGCTAAGATTATTAATATGCTTTTGGAATAAGTTGGAAGAATTCAAGAAACTTCAAAACCATCCATAAATCTTCCTGTGTTTATTTGTCTTCCTAAGTGGAAGAAAATTATATTTGAAGCTTCAACTATTTTTATATTGTTAAAGTTTTATAAAGATGTCTTAACTGTTTGATTTTGAAGCTTTAAGTATTTGTATGCATTAAAACAATTTCAGGTTGCCAGACAGGATAGCAGGTCATACAGATAATTGCATGGAGCAATGAATCCGAGGTTTAATTTCTCGAATTTGGTTTCTGGTGCTTCCCGTACCACGTATTTGCTGTTCATAGCTGTGATGTTTTGCTCTGTACTCTTGTTGTGCTGATAACCTCTGTGTTCGAACTGTGATGCATTTTCCCTTCTCCATTTGTATTATGTCCTTTAACAGAAAGCACAGCTGAGCACAAGCTAATGGATAACTTTGCTGCTTGCTGCTTCTTGCATGCACACAGGAATGGGAAGTGAGCTCCTTTCCCTCCCCAGCGCCGTTTGACTCTCCCGAGATACACCAGCAGCCTGCTCACTACCAAACGCAGTCCAAAGGCCTTTACCAAAACAGTGGCGACCACTTATTTGTACTAGTCAGCTTCCTGACAGTATTTGAAACTTCAGTACAAACGGAGAGGCTTTTTGTTGAGAGACAGTCACCAAAACAATTTTTTGAAATGTTCATGAAACTAATGGGTTTAAAAATTAAAATGATTGTTACTGTCCTTATAAAGTAGTTGGGCGGAGGTAAACTATCACTTCATTCTATTTGAAGAACAGAAGTATATTTCTTTTGTTTTCTAAGACAATAAGCCAAAATGATGAATTTTTATAATTTTAATTTGAATATTGAATAAATATTTTTCATAAAGATTGTTTTGAGTGCTAATTTGTTTATCTTTTGTAGAGTTGCTTTATATATGATATTCTATATAGCTTTGTCATTTCTTTGTAATATTTTAAAAATAATACTAAGGGGGTGAATTAGTGAAATAGTACTAGTAATATAAAATTAGTTTGTAGCCAAGTGGAACCTTTGGCATTGTTTTCATTTATAATTTGGTAAAGGAAAATGGAAACACCTTTGTAAGTTTTCAATTCATATTCACTAAAGAGATAAATGTTTCTAATATGTGCATGTATATATTTATGGTGTGAGTCTACAACTAAAAGTTTCTATCAAAACAAATTTGGAAACATGAAAGAAACAGCTACAGTTTTACCAAATGTGTGCATGCAAAATAATTTAGCATTCCACCACTGAGCTTGAGATTTTCTTTAACTTGCTGTGTGGATGAATTCCTATTCTCTATAAAGTTCCGACTCTTGACAAAGCCATAAATCTTCACATTTGCTAACATGCGTGCTATTCTGGGTAAGTTATTAGATGGCAGAACAGTGAAAGTAGTGCAGATGGATTCTTTGAGCCTTTTATTTATTACAGTCCTGCAGTGATTCCAAGGTTCTTGCAGAGGAATGAGTGTGCTCCTGAGCGCACGGCAGCTGTGCTGGTAGAGTGCGTGGCCTTGGCGTCACGTGTGTACCGAGGGAGAAGCCCGCTGCTGGTGATCTGTAACCAGTCTCACTTGTGGAAAGATTGGACGATGTTTCAGATTTAGAAAATGGATGTCTTTCTTTGTAACATTCATACTGATAATTTTTTTTTGACATTTTGAGTTTAACAGATTGTATTTCTTTCTTTCAAATTTCTATATTTGCTTAAGCAATCTTGATTTGAGTAAGGGTCTTGATTTGTGCTATTATGTTCTGTTAGTTTTGGCATGAATATACTAAAGCTTTTTTTCCAGCATGTGTTTTCTCCTCTTTGGTTCTCTTTGTATTTACTACTTTTCTCTTTTTCTTCTGTTTTTTTCCCCCCGTTATTTTTGTTTGTTTTGGTGTTTTGTTCCTGTCTTCATTGTTTCAGGTATTTCTTTCCCCCTCTGGACTCCCCACGGGCTGGATCGCGATGGTCCAGTTATACCCAGCTCCTTCCTCCTCCTCCTCCTCCTCCGCTAGAGCACTCTTGCGATGCTGACACTGCCGGCCTCCAGTATCCTCACCCTCGCAGACGATACCTCTCTCGGCCTCTTAATCCCCTACCTGAGAACGAAGGGGTTTAAAACACCTATCTGACACCTAAAGGCCTTATGCAGTGCTTGTAAATGCTTCATTCCTGGCTGCTTTTTTTTTTTTTTTTTTTTCCATTTTCTTTCGGAAGACTTTTATTTAGGGTCTGTCTTGCATGTATTATAATGAGGACAGTGTTTTTGGATCATAAACTTGTTTTTGCGTCTACATCAAAGGAACGTTGGCTTCCCTGGTTGATAACCTTTGATGAGAGGGGATGCATACAAGTAATATTTAATGTGAAAGTTGCACAGCAGCTGACTTGCGCGCCTGCTGGGTAAATTTCGTTTTGCACTGTTGCCATAGTCTTAAGTTTCTTCTGCTTCCTTGTACTGGTTAATGTGAAAACATCATGGAATTCACTCTGCCTTCCGGACACAGAAATGTTTTTTACTTTTTATAGGTGATTGTTACAAATGACTCGTATGTAAGATCATTCCTGTGTATAAAGCAGCAAAACATAATATGGATTTTTTGTCTTTTTTTTCAAGGAAGTTGCCTTTCACTACTTGGAGTGACTGTTTAAAGCTTTTGTAATTACTGTCCAAGTAGGTTAATAATAAAATATATTTTAAAAATTATGAATGTGTTGCTTTGTGAAAATAGAATTAAGATAGTAAGGCTTCTTTTACCATGTCACAAAAACCAAAAGTCCAGACATACCTGAAACAAGCAGCTTTTAGTGTGTGTATGTATATGGGCATGCCTATGTGTGATCCTGAGGATTGAACTCGGGGCGTTCTACCACTGGGGAGGGTCTCCTGCCCTTCTTCTTTTGGCAGGGCCTTGAGACTTGCCAGTTTGGTCTCAACTTGAGATCCTTCACCTCACAAGTAGTTAGGGATTACAGGTGTGTGCCAGTGGACTTGATGCATTATGTATAAAGATGGGTAGCTAAATATGAGTTAACATCTAGAACTAGCAGACACTGACTTTGAATCTCTTAGGTCAATGTTACAATACAATTATCTTCACAAATATTTTAAAGTTAGAAATTATACTTGATACTGTGGTAGAATTATTAAAACTGTGGGGCTAGTAGTATTTTTTGTTGTGTTTTCTTAGGAGTATTAAGGATTTAGCTATCAGAGGGCCAGGACAGCATTTTGAAAACATTATTTATGTATGTCCAGGTAATTCCAGATGTAACATAATGTCATAACTACATATATTCATTTTCATTTTCATAGATGTCTTTCCTTAAATAGTGCCTTACTCCCAGAGCTTCTCAACCTCTATATTATTAAACATTTGAGTTTTGTTGTGTTTAACCATTAAGCTGTTTTGTCTGTAAAGTTAGCATTTCAGTGTTAAAGTAAATCCTTTCCAAATCTCAGGAGGCTTCCTTTTGTTCAAAGATTTGGAGAGTCATGTTAGAGCTAAGGATTACTGTATTCGGAATTAAAAGTTCTTATCTTTGAAGTTTTACTTACTAAACCGGAGTCTGAGAACTGAAACCGCACTGCAGCTTAATTTAGTGAATGTTGGGGCATCCACTCTGCAGGATACTTCTGGACACTGGTGTGTAATTACAGTAGGCAGCACACATTACACTAGTGGGAGAAAGTGTTTCGAAGTTTACAAAAGCTAACAGGAGCTCCACTTCGTAGGAAAGGTAGAAGCTATAGTAAACGTAAAAGCCACTGACTTATCTGAGCTGGCAGGATTTGGAAGGGATGTGCGGTTTCAATCCTTGGAGTAATAGAGGTAAGGAGAGGGAGGATAGGGTTGTATTCCAGGAGTAAGATGAGTCGGATGGAAGAGTAGGGTAAAGTTAGGGAACCAGTGGGCTCCTGGTGTGGATCATGGCTGCCTGGTGGTCACATAGTGGGAAGCCCTGGGTGCCGGCGACTGAGGTATAGTCCGCAGAGCACTCAGGTCGGGAGGCTATGGGAGATGGCTGGCTCCGAGTTAAGTGGGCATCAATTCACTGGACGCCCCTACCTTGAGGCTCTCCTGGCTCTATGCAGGAAAATCACAGTGGCAGTTTTTCCTTTCCAGCTGGATAGTGAATTGTAAGCTAATAGCTAATATATGAGTATTTCACGAGCCACTGCCTTTTAGGTACTTAACATGTGTTAACTGCTAAGATGCTTATGACAAATCACAGAGGTAGATGCTCTTATTGTCCCTGTTGCAGATGAGGAAGTTAGTGGCTTATTGTTGCCCTAGGCTACACAGTTCAGCATGAGGAAGGGAGAGCCAGGAGCCAGACTTTGAGACAGCCTGGGCCCCAGTGCAGGCTTACTGCTTGTTGGTGACTGGTTTAGATCTCTGTTGCTGGAGAACCTGCCAGGTTGCCAAAGTGCTGTGGGAAAGAATTCTGGCAACTTGAGGAAATGTATGGAGGAATGGTACCATTCACTGTGAATGTCCTAGGAAGATGTAAAAGAAACCTCTGCAGTTGGGGAGGCATGGATAGACCAAAGAATGAGAGAGGCAAGTCCAGCTTGGTGAGTAAATGGCTTTTAGGAGTTACAGAGACAGCATAATGGGACATGCCTAAGCTGTCACCCCCCCCACTGAGCTGTTTATAGTCTACCCTGTAGACACTATACTAAATACTATATATATATATATATATATATATATGTATGTATATATTACACAGCAAAAACAAGGACCAGAAGCCATGGGAAGAACGGTGTTTATGTGCTGTGTTCCCACCTGTGAGGTATTTCTGCTAATTTCAGCAGTGATGGGTGACCCTCTGCTGCTAGTCTGCATACAGCCTGAGCACCTGGTGGGGGCTCCATAGGCTAGCTGTCAGCAAATGGTGCCCTGCCAAATGGTCTTACCTTGCCTGGAACTAAGGTTACTGGACACCATCTCAGGAGCCATCCCCCTTGCCCCAATGTTGGAGGCCTCAATGTGGCTGAAGCAAGTACTGTGACCTATCTAGGGGCTCCCGCATCAAAGCCTGGTGATCACAGGTAGGGCTTCTGAAAAGCAACTGGAGTCCTGGATTTATAACTGACTTGTGAGGAGGTGAGTCTGGTTGCAAGAGGCAGCTCACTGTGAACCTGACCCAGAAGGACGCAGGTCTTCCTGGTTCCACTTGTGACTTCTAAGTGCTGTTAGGTGAGCAACTTTACCTCCACTAGCCCCTCTGCCACACTGTCCTGCCTTGGAGCCAGCGGACTCCATTGTTTTTTGGAATCTCTAAACTGAATTTAAACCTTTTAAGTTGTGGGGATTGAGTATTTTGTCCCAGCAACAAAGAACGTGAGACATTTCAGGATGTGTCAGAGGCACAGACTGATTTACTAAGCAGAATTAGGGAAAATAGGGAAGGGACTTAAGCTTGAGGAACTGAAGGGGACACATCTGATGGGGATGGTGAGATTCAGCCTGTCAAGTGAAGAACAGCTTTTAGGTTGGGGGTAGGCTGGGGTCTGGTTGAGCATTACTTTAGTTCTGGTTTTGCAGGATGGCTCAGAAGTCTTAGGTGACTGTTTCTTTGGAGTCTCTGCCGGAGTTCAGGTTTAGGCCAGTGACTGCAGCCATCTGGGTGTGCTCACTGGTAACAGCGTCTCTGTAAATCTCCTGGGGTCAGTCTTGAAGGGGGATGAAGACAGAGTTCCTGAATTAAGGGTCAGCCTCACATCAGTATTTAGAAAGACCCTCTAGGTTCATTTAAAAAATGTTTCTCCTTTCGATCCAGGGTCTCACTGCGTAGTTCGGACTCGCAGCGACCCTCCTGCCTGGCCTCCCCAGGTGCTCGGCTTGCCTCGTCCGAGTAGGGATCTGAGCCCGTTTGAAGGCAACGAAGGAAACATACAAAGCGAAGGTCCAGCCGCGCTCTGCTGTAGGTTTTTACTGGGCCTCTGTGGGCCCAGCTGAAGTCACCGTTTTGAGCAAAGTGTGTGCTGACTACATCACAAGAAAATAGAAATCAAACTTTCAGGAATATCAGGTTACGGGTTCTGTGCGCCACCGAACGGCGGTCCCCGGCTGAGAGGTCTCCCCACAGGCACGGAGCTGGGTTCAGTTGGAATGGCAGGCTCGAGACCCTTTAGCCCCCTCACCTCAATTCGTGGCCCTCTAGGGGACATCTGTAGCGGGGCTACGAAGGGGGCTGCGTTTCCCCACTCCGGGGGGGCGGCGGCGGCGGGGTCGGAAGGGCACTCTCGTGTCGCCGACGGGTGTCCCGAGAACGGCTAGTACCGGACGGCGACAGCTTACGCGTGCGCCGCCAGCGGGCCGGCGACCTCGCGCCTGAAGGCGGGCAGGCGGGCGGGCGCGCGCTTAGACTTCAAATCCAACTCCCGCTGTCCCCACCAATCGGCGGCCCTCCTGAAGGCGCTGCCCAATCGGAGTGTCACACTGAGGCTCCGCCCTGCAACTCTGCGCCCCACTCTTGCCGCAAAAGGTCGTAAACCCCAGGGGCGTGCCGTATGACTGGCCGGAAAGGCCGCAGGATGGGCGGTTTGCGCAGGCGCACTTGGCTACGCGCGCTTGCGTGCTTCCGCCTTCTCAGCCGCTTCGGCGCGGTCTCGGCGTGTACTTAGGTGGGCGAGGCTTCCCTCGTCCTGTCGACCTGACGGCCGGTGGCGGTCGCTGCACTCTGTCTTCAGGAGCCTCGCTTTTTTTTTTTTTTTTTTGTCTAAAACGGATCGGGGGTAACGGTTAACTTCACGCTGGGGTCTGACCATGTCACCCCTTTGCCTTACTTTCTGCTACTGCCTTTGCCTTTATTCCCAACACCTTAGCCCTTTGGTTTCCTATGAACAGACCACAAAATCAGGCCCGAAGCTTTAGTCACTCTCCTTTCGCTTTGCTCTTTATTTCAGACTTTGTTTCCTAAAACATGAGGTTTATTTCCACGCGTTGGTTTGGAGGACAGCTTTTGATGTGACAGTATTCCCATTTACTGCTGTTTTGAGGTCTTCCTTTTGGCATTTTCGCTGCTTCGAAATCAGCCTTTTGTCCAAGTTTCAATCCTGTGGACAAACTTTACGGTAAGCCTATTCAAATGCCTACTTAGGCCTGCAGTAAGGTTTTTTTTTTTTTTTGTACGGGGAATCGAACACAGAGGATTGTGCTTGCAGGGCAGGCGCTGTGCCGCTGAGCTAAATGCCCGCCCCTGAAGTATATTTTATAGGACCAAGAGTAAATAACCAGAAATGTTACGAGTAAATATTAGTAAAATTATGTGTGAAATTGAGCATCATTAAGGAAATAACAAGAGGAATAAGAAAAATGGCTATTTGGTTTCAATATTGTGTAAGAAAAGATAGGAATGTTTCTTATCTTTATTTTAGGTGGGGCAGGAGGGCGGGGCAGGAGGAATCTGTTACAGAGGGATGTGAAGGATTTTTCCCTTTCAGGAACAGTTTAGGAATGTGGTTTGTCTGTGATGGCAAAGGACAGTGTGATCGTTTCTGAAAACAAGTGGAATGAGGCATTGGATCACATACTGAGAAATCTTCTAATGGATTGTATTACTTTTGTACCCATAGCATTAATCATAAGTATATTCTATAATGAAGACTCAGCTCTCTAAGGGGCTTCCATGTTTAATTTTGTTGTATGAATGATCTTTTAATGACATCTAATTTTTTTTATTTGATCTGTTCTTAAAGATGGTAATTGTTGAAGAGTTTAGTGTATATTTTAATATGATTTATATGTCTGAACGAATAGTTTTGTAACTACAAGGCCATACTTGGCAGACTAGTTGTAAAACTTGTACAGTAGTTCTGATTAAAAAGTGCTGGGGTGCAGACATCGAGAATACAGTGGGTGTCAGTTCCAGAGGGAGAGTTGAAGTTAGGTGCATTAGAAACTGCTAAGAGAACAAGGGAGGTGAAAATGGTCGTCATGTCCAGCTTACAGAGCCAGTGAACTAGGTTATGTTGTTGTTCAAGACTAGTAGGAACAGGAAGGGCAGGTGAAGGAAAAGTGACAGGTTTGGCTTTGTCACTACCTGACTACCTGAGAGGCATGCATGGGTAAGGTGGAAAAAGAGGTCTAGAACGCAGGTTAGAAATTTGGCCTGAAGGTGATTTAAAGATGAAGGAGATGATACTGATGCACAGGAAAGAATATTCTTGGGCTAGACTTGCCAAAGAACCCCCCCCCCCCCCGCACTGTGCCTGTGTGACCTCAGAGTCTTTTGATTCCTTGTCTTGCACTGGCTTCCTGAATAATAGAGTTAATATGAGGATTAGAGAAATGTAGATGGAATAATACATTGCACTTGACAATAGGGTAGCCATAAAATATCAGCAAGTTAGCTAGGGTTATAGATTATTTCTTTCCACACATGTTCCCAGCTCCCTAACAGGTGCTAGAAGTCTATGGGTGGAAAAGACAGACATTCCCCTGGGAACTGCCCTTCTGAATATAGGTACCCTAGAAAGGGGATAAAGTCAAAGATGAGGCCTGTTACTAAGAAGGTTATCAAACCTTCTTTGATTTCACACACACACAAAAATTTATTATATGCTAAGCATTATTGTAGGTATTGGGAGCCAGTGATGACAGATACATAAGGCCCTTGCCCTTTTTTTGTAGACTGTGTCACATGTACTCCTAGCTGGCTGTGAACTCACTGTGTAGCCCCTCATAGTGAGGGACCTTGAACTTGTGATCCGCTTGCCTTAGCCTCTCGAGTGCTGGGATTACAGGCATGTGTCACCACTCCTGGTTGAAGGCCTTTGCTCCTAGAAAGCAGTTGTTTTGATGGAAAAAGATGGATAGGTACAAAATGAATAGTGGTAAATGCTGGAGGAAATTAGAATGGGTGTGATAGTGCGACCAAGTTGGACTTGCTGAGGGATAGCTTCACCTAGATGGAGAAAGTCGGGAAGAAGCTACTGTGCAAAGATCTTGGAGAAGATTCTCCTAGGCCCCAAGGTGATTTAGGCTTGGGAGGGCTACAGGAGCAGAAAACCTTGCAAGTAGAGAGAAGTGTGGTGGCAGAGATGACAGCCTCTCCGGGTTTCATAGTGTCACTGTACCTGATTCCGAGTCCACAGTCCTTTTGCTTGCGAGGTGGCAAGAGTAGAAGCATGGAGATTGGGCTAGTACTGGGGGACTGTGCAGTGGGAGGGTTCAAGGTGTGTTTTGCTCATAGGTTTTGTCATCTGGAGTCTACTATATCAGATGCGCTTTGCCTGGCAACAGAGTTTGGATTGTGCTTAATTGTCTTAGTGTCCTTACTGTTTTTTTGCACCTGAAGGTATTTGAGTTGAGATCTCTAGGGTGTGTGATACAAGTTGCGTGACCAGAGTTGAGGTCAGAATCCTGGATGACCCTGTTGAGGAGGAGCAGTCAGGAAGAGGCATCCTGCAAGATATGGAAGAAGTAGCTGTGGAGTGCTCACAGTTCTCCTGGACATTGGACTGTAAGGGAGGTGACCCATGGGTCACCAGGTTGTTTTCTGGCTTTTCCATCCTAATATGGGGCAGTTTTGAGCATGTTTACAGAGATCCAGCAGGGAGGCTAGTAAGAAATATGTAAGAGAGGGAAATGCCTAGGAGGAGGTACTTACTGACTTAAAGATGGTGATGCTGTGCTGTGTAGTGAGGCAGTTTGAAAACATTTGTCCGTCCTCCACCCAGCAGATGCATCTGTACTAGCACTGTTCTGGGGGGCAGTGGTAAATTACCAAGCTAACAGAACTTATATTGGGGAACAGATGAAGAGATGAGCACATAGCTGCTGACTGGCGGTCAGTGCTGCAAGGCTGGGCTGGGACCTGTGCGGAGCTCTGGGTGTGGAAGGAGAGTACATACCTGGGGCCTCCACCTGGCAGCACCTGCCTGATACTTCTGCGGGACAGCAGGCACTGGAGCAACAGGAGAAGACCAGTCAGGGAACCTGCCGCCCCAGGCTGTCAGGACTCACCCCAGTGCTGTGGGAAACCCAGCACTGCAGCGGTGGTGGAGGTGAGGGGTGTGCGGCGGGGTGTGTGAGCAAGGGCAGTGATCTGTTTCCCTGACGCTGGAAGCAGCTCGGCAGGAGGTGGCAGTGGAGGGTCTGAAGCCTGGTAGCTCTGAATGCTCCTTAAAGTATAGCCTTTGGGAGCCGAGGAGGCCAGTGATAGCCAGTGTTTGTTTTAGCAGGTGGGTGTTGTGGTTGTCACTTTCCTGGGAGTGGAAGCAGGTGCCGTTGAGGTTTAAGTTGTGTGCACAGACGTGGTGGTGCACATCTATAGTTTTAACTCGCAGGAGGCGGGGCCAGGAGAACAGTTGACAGCTCAGTAACAGGGGAGTATGTAGTGAGTTGAAGGCCGATCTGAACTACATAGTGAGACCCTGTCTGAAACAAAAATGAGTTTTAGGAGCCTGTTAAGTGTCTAAGTGAAGCGGTTGAGTATCTGAAGTTCAGGGGAGAATCCCAGACTAGAGCTGTAGCTCTCTTTCAGTATTTGGTGCTCTGACACTGCAAGTAGTGTGGCACAAGGTTAGGCAGGAAGGAGGGAGGATTTGGAGCACGCTGAGCCTTCACTGTGGGGAGGCCCAGGAGATACTGAGGAGGAGAGAAGCAGCTGGTGAGAGGAAAGCTGGCAGCTGTACCTCGAGGTCGAGTGAAAGAATATGTATCATGTGCATTGTTAGAGTAAGGTAGTTTTCTAGGGCCTGGCAGCAGGGAAGTGAGTGTAGGGTTAATCAGCCCTGTTGCGGTGACCTGAAGCCTGACAGGAGTGAGCGCAGGACTTAGACAGCTGACAGTGCGCTCAGCATGGGAAGAGGTGTAGGGGAGGGCCGTATGTGGAAGAGAGGCCCTGCTGGAGTGATTGTTGGAGCCTTGAGAAGGGGTTGGGCCAGGTGCAGCATGGAGAGGTGATCAGTCCTTACTGGTCTTTGGATTTTCTACTTTGCTGAATAATTAAATTGGTCTATACTACCTGAAATCTGTTAGAACAATCTTATTCTTACCAGTCTTACTCAGGGTTGATTGTATCAGTCCTAATGATAAGACAATCAGTTTACTGTTGGGTGTCTTCTCTCAGCTATAAAGCAGCAAGGCATTCTGGGACTTTCTTTACCCCAGGGTATTTTCATATAATGTTCTGTCATAGGGATGTTGGGGGAAAAATCAAAACTGTTTCCTAAGATTATTTTCTAAGATTATTAAAATTTGTGTTTAACCACTGGGAAAGGTTTTGTGTAGTATTTATTTCTAAAAATGTTTTGGGGGCTGGGGAAATAGCTCAGAGGCCTGAGCACCTCTCTGGCAAGCACAAGGTCCCAAATTTGATCTTGGAACCATCATGCTCTGACTGACCCAGAACCAGGCATGGTGGCACACGCCTGAAATCTCAGCATTCAGGTTCTTGAGACAAGAGGATTGCTACCAGTTCAAGATCAGCGTGGGGGGCTACAAAAAGTGAGCACAAGGCCAGTCCAAACTGAGTAGGGAGACCCTATCTCAAAGAGGAAAAAAAAAAAAAGCTTTTGTTGTTGCAGTGAGATGGGAGATTTTCGAGGCATAGCAGAAGAGTCGTTTCCAGATTTTCTGCCCAATTCATTACTCGCTAACAGTGGGATATTGGATGATGTCACTCTTTCTTCAAACCTTGGGCTGCCTGTTGCTGTTTCCACACTCGCCAGGAATAGAGCCAGCACTGATAACAGGTGAGATACCCACCTCTGCGCTTGCCCAGTGAGCTGCGGTGTCTGCAGGACCAGAGTCAGGCCTGGGAGCACTGGTACTTGGTTTTCCTCTCACTCTGCTTCTCCATCATTCTTTCCTCTCTCTTACCTTACTGGTTGTACCTGCGTTAGTGTTACATATTTCAGAAGATGGTAGCCTTGGAAAAGACCCTGAGTCCATTTATAGCTCCACGAGGAGGTTCATGAACTGTCTGTGGCTCCTATAGCCAGTCTTGTGGCTGTGGCATGGGGTCCCTGTGTGTTTATTTATTTATTTATTATTATTCTATATTCAGTACAGGGTCTCGCCACACAGACTGGACTCATAGTGATCCTCATGTTTTCAACCTCCTAAGCTCTGAGATTACAGGCGTGTGCCGCCACACCCTGTCTGGTCCCTGTGTGTTTAGAGTTGTGCAGGCCTGTTTTGTACTTCTTTTTTTCTTTTGGCAGAACCGGGGATTGAACTCAGGCCTTTGCACATGCCAGGCAAGCACTTGTTCTACTGAGCTATCTCCCCAGCCCCTGCTTTGTACTTCTTCCGTTCATCCTGGGTTGCTCTGCCCTGGGCTGGTGTGGCTCTCTTCTTCCTCCTGCCTACCCCCGTCCATGTTCCTGAACTGACCCAGCGTTCTCTGGTAACCCTGAGTTCTCCCAATCAGGTTTCTCTTTCTTAGACTAAACCAACATTTATTTTCTTCACTATTCTAGTTTTATAACTAGATAGGTGGTGGGTTAAATTAACCATTATTTACATCACTCCAAATGTGCTGTGTCCAGTTCCTACAGCCTTGTGGGCGGGTCAGTACCTGCCTCTCCTCCTCTCCCTCCTTTAGCTGTACGATGAGGGTTACCATTCTTACCTTTGGCAGAAAGAGGCTCCTCCTCTTTTCTGCTCTAAGGTGTCCGTGACGGTGTGGATGCAGATCTTTTCTCTGTTGCCATGCAGT
This sequence comes from Tympanoctomys barrerae, assembly GCA_002564285.1. NCBI lineage: Eukaryota > Metazoa > Chordata > Mammalia > Rodentia > Octodontidae > Tympanoctomys > Tympanoctomys barrerae. The sequence continues at coordinate 292 of NDGN010752081.1, read as the reverse complement.
CTCTGGGGCTTAGCACAGAAGGTAGTTGCTTTGAACACTGGGTGTGCTATTTGTCCTTTTTCCTTGCTGGTTAGTGATTTTTTTAAAGTTCCTTCATGTATTTTATAATAACCTTGTGTACTAAAAGCTTTTGTACATTGCTTAAATGCACAAGGCTTCACCCCAGTGTAAATTCTTTCCTGTACTTTACAATAATGTTGTATGCTAAAAGCTCTTCAACATTGCTTACATACAGTTTCTCCCCTTTGTTAATTCTTCATGTATTTACAATAATTGTACTAAAAGCTTTTTT
>NDGN010750995.1:0-10483 GCA_002564285.1 Tympanoctomys barrerae | reverse complement strand
CTTTGCTTAGCTTAGCTTGTTCTAAGTAGGTGCTTTAGACCACTGAGCCATCTAACCAGCCCCTGCCACCTCCCTTTTGGGCACATCTACTGTTCCTTTTTTCTTTTTCCCTCTTTTTTGATTTTCCTGTTTAGTTTTGTTGGAAGCTAGGACCTGAGCCACAAATTCCTAAGAAAAAGTATTTTATGTGGTTGGGGATCTGGCTCAGTGGCACAGCATCTGCCTGGCAAGTATGAGGTTGTGAGTTTGATTCCTGCTACGAAAGAAAAGTGCTCTACGATAGAGCCTGGGAGTGTAGCTCAGGGGTAGAATCCTTGCCTAGCCTGTGTGAGCCCATGGGTTTGATCCCCAGCACCACAAGAAGACAGAAGTATTTTATCACAAATTAGCAAACAAATATCTGAACAGGAAAACAAACAGTGTGGTAGTGCAAACCTGTACACTCAAGTGAAGGACGCAGGAATATCACTCGATGCTAATCTGGGCAACCTAACGAGACCACAGTCTTGGGGATAAAAAGGAGAAGAGAAAATTGCAGGGGTGACTTCTCAAGTACTGGGGTCAGCACAGGAATGCTATCCAGCGAGCTCCTCCGGCCAACCTTAGGGCTGCAGACTACAATTTCCAGTAGGCCTGGGTCTTTGTAGCTCCTCCTTAAACCACGCCCCCTTCGGGGTGGGGCGGGGCGGGAGGGCTGAACCCTGGGGTGTCTGGGCCTCGGGCGCAGCCTGGGGCATGAAATGCCCCAGGCTCTGTGAGTGCACAAGGCGCAGGCGCAAAGGGGTGGGGTGGCAGCTGCATCGGGTAGCAGGCCGTTTTGGCAGCACCATCCGCAACAGGTGTAGACAGGTGGGTGCTTTACGGGAGTGGGCGTGGAAAGGGTGTTGGGATCTGGCCCTCCAGTCTGATCTGTGCCAGACCCTGGAGAGAAGTGGGGAGCGGCAGGAGAAACAGAGACAAGGCCAGGTCTTTCACCCAGGTGTGCCAGCTCTAGTTACGCAGCTACGGGTGTGAGCGGTGGGGGAGGGGAAGAGGCACCCGCTCAAAAGTAAGTCGCCCTCAAGATCAAGGGAACATGGATTCCAGTCCAAGCTCCACCTGTACAGGGACGAGTCATTTGCTCGCAGTTTGTCCGCCTTATAGTATGTACACAGATCCCCACTTAGCGGGGTTATGGTGGGGACAAAGTGAGTTCATAGTTTGTGCAGAGGCTCGTCGACTTTGCTGCACACCAGAATCACTTGGGGTTCCTTAGGACCAGCAGCACCTGTCCCCCACCTCACACACTGGTGAGCACACGTTCTCCCAGCACCTGTAGCATAGTAGTGAGAAGCCGCGGCTGCTTACTAACCGAGGGGTCTGAGCAAGAGACCAGCTCTCCAGGCCCTAGTTTACTGGTCTTTAAAGCTGGAATAACAGCAAAGATTGTTAGGAGGCTTAACGAGGCTAACAAGTGAGAGCAGAGCAGTGTACCCTGCACCTACTGTTCCATCAGTCATAATTACTGCTAAACTATTATGTAATGTACTTGTTAAATGGCTCTCATGGGGTCCAAGTGTAAAGGGGGCTTTTCTTAGTCGTGGCAGTCCCTTGCTCATTGGCATGATGCTGATACTCTGTTACATTTCAGAAGCCCACTTGCTAGTGTTGCATGAATTTTAAGAGTTCCTCACCCCAGTCTCTGCCCGCTCTGTAGACACAATTCTAAGGAACTTCCAGTTTCACAGACTCTGAGGCCAGGCGGAGGGCACCAGGAGCAGGGACTTGACCATGGTTCTGGAGCTGAGACTGGAATCCAAGGCTTCTGATCCCAGCCCCCACCGCATGCAGGGGATGGCTGCCCGGCTGACCCTGCCAGACAGAGCTCCCATTCTCTGTCTGGAGAAGAGGATGGGAGGAGGTAGAGGCTGCCTGGGCCTTGTTGTTTACTAACACTGCCTGAGCATTTCCCCGGTGCGGTGCGGGCCGGGGGGCTTCTCTCTGGGGAGCTGCTCTGGAACTGCCAATGAGGTTCCTGTGTCCTGACTCCTCCAACAGGTCCCATCTGATTCCACTCTGGAAAGCCCTTTTGAAGAAATGGCCCTGGTGAGGGGCGGCTGGCTGTGGAGACAGAGTGAGTGACTGAGGGCCCTGCCTTTGTCCACCCTGTACATTATCCTGGGACAGGGGTGTGGGAACTATGTGTTAGGCCAGCAAAAGTGAATCCTCTCCCAGGACATCAGAGCCCTCTACCTTCTCCTTTGTGCTTTCCCCTCTGCCTGATGTCCTTCTCCTTCCCAAGTGCTCAGCAAGAGTCTACTTAACTCCTCAGGGCCCAGTCCAGAGTCCCTGCTTGGATGAGTCTGCCCCAGCTTTTCCTTACTCCTCAGCCTGCCCCTAGCTGGGTCAGAGGCTCCCTCTTCAGCACCCACAGTGATCTGTAATGTAACTGTTATTACCTGTGGCTCTCCTTACTCCCCTGCTCAATACTGGCCCTGTGCTGTGAGCTCCCAGGGCAGGGTCTGGATTCAACTCTGTATGTATCCATAACACCCTGACCCAGGGCTAGACACAAGGCAAGGCCCCAGAACAAAATGAAAAATCCTTCTGCTTGGGAATCCATAAAGCTCTAAACAGCCCTATTATGCCTTTCCCTTTTCCTGTTAGGATTCCACTTGCAAAAGGTCTGAAGCTATAGCAGTTTGAGGCTTCCAGAGTCATAATCTGAACAAGAGCTAAAACAGTCCCTGCTGGGTTTCAGGACCTGTGTGGGGAGTTAAAACCCCAGGCTGGTGGTGGCAGAATGACAGAAGTGACTCACACTAGCCGAGATGAGATGGAGGCTCAGAGTAGAGAGAAGCCTTTGACCTTGAAGAGACCTTGGGCTTTGCCTTAGGAACTCCTAAGCAATGAGTTTGATCATTCATTCACTGTTTAACACATTTATTGAGCCTCCACTATGTATCAGGCTAGTGGGAGGCAGAGAGTAAGACAAAAAAAAAAAAAAAAAAAAGCCCTGCCCTCATTTCAGGAGGTAGATAGACAAGGAAGAAGTTAAACACTGAGCGCCAGCCTGCCTTGTGGTCTGGACTGTTCTGCAGGCTCCATCCTCCGCCGCTGGAAGCGGAACTGGTTTGCGCTGTGGCTCGATGGAACTCTGGGCTACTACCATGATGAGACAGCACAGGACGAGGAAGACCGCGTGCTCATCCACTTCAATGTCCGTGACATAAAGGTCGGCCAAGAGTGTCATGGTAAGCAGAAGCCCTTCTTCTGTGGCACTGGGACCATAGGCAGGGCTCTCCCATTGTGTCTGAGAATAGCTGCAAATGGAAGGCTCTTGGAACTCTACAGGAGCTTTGTAGACACTGCTTCTGGGCCTTTGTGAACTCCAGTTTAGTTAGGTCTGAAGGGAGAAACCTGTCCTTTGTTGAGTTTCTCCCCTGTATTATGTTGTAGAGGTTAAAGTCAGATGCACTGGCATTAGGAACTAAATGAATGTAAAATAAAGAGGCAAAAAGAAGTGACTGTCTCAGTCACCTAGCACACCTCCCAATTCTTCAAGGTGCAGCCCACAATTATAACAGGGTAACTGAGAGATGTGCCTAAGAAGCCAGTAATGCAGAGTTGAGGAGAGAAAGAGTAGAGCAGAATCCCAAGAAAGTGTATATAATCAGAGAAAGCAATGGCCAGTAAACAGAAGTCAGCTCTTGCTCTTGTTCCTGATTACTGGCGGGAGTTGGCGCCTGTGGAAAGCTCATATATGTGTGTCTGTTTCCAGATGTGCAGCCCCCAGAGGGCCGGAGCCGTGACGGGCTGTTGACTGTGAGCCTAAGGGAGGGCTCCAAACTGCATCTGTGCGCAGAGACCCGGGATGATGCCGTGTGAGTGGCTCCCAGGAGAGGATAGATAGGCTCTCAGGGAATGCAACCAGAAGCCCCCTCCTCATTGGGTCTTCAGGTCCCTGGAACAGGGGATAAAGACCTGACAGCAAAACTGTCCTGGAGGCTGGGTGGAGGCGATCTGAATGAGTCCTGGGGATTGGTGTGGGCTGTGATGAGCTCAGTGTGTGGAGGTGGAGGGTGCTCAGGGCCTGCAAGAGTGTGGGGTCGGAAGAGGTTAGTGATGACAAGTGAGCAAGGCTGGTCGGATTCAAGAATCTGTCAGCCTCACCTGGGTGCTGTGGAGGTGCAGCCAATTATATCCTTAAGGGAGCCTCCCTCCTGCTCCCTGAGCAGATGCTCTGGTAGACGGGCTTGGATCTGAAGGAGAGACCTGCCTACGGAGGCAGCTGCCCGGGCACCATAACAGGGCAAATCCAAACCCGGCTCTGGGGCAGGTGCCATCTGCTCCCACACATTCCTTCCCTTCCTACTCTTGACTGAGAAGGAGTCCAAGTCTTTGTGCTAGAGGATGGTGAAAGAGATGGGTGTGCAGGAGTGGGGGGGGGCTGAGCTCTAGGCAGACAGCACAGAGCAGCCTTGTCCACCCCAGCCAGCTGCCATGGCAACCAATAAAGGCCCAATTGTCCATTGTTCACTGGACATTCCTGGGGCTCTGGGGTCACAGCTTTGGGGAACTGTGCTCCTAGGATTGGGATGGGAGGTGGGCTGCAGCTGGAAAACCTGCTCAGGCATGTTACAGTGGGAAGAGCCCTCCGAGACCCCCAAGTCCAACTGTCCTCTGTGTGGATGGGACAGCTGGAGCTTCCCAAGAGTAAAGGACTATAGAGTGGATTAGTCTGATCCAGGCTGCATCTTGTGACAGGCAGGGAAGGGCTTGCTTTCGTCTAACTGAGAGAATCAGAAGGATCTTCCCCTTCAGAAGAAGCTGGGACTAAAACCTGCTTTAAGGAGGAAAACCTAGAATACGAGAGCCCCGAACTCCCTTCCCTCAAACTCTCTCCTCATGGTGTGATGGGGTTTGCTTTGCAGAGCATGGAAGACGGCGCTGCTGGAGGCAAATGCCACCCCGGTGAGCCCCATTCTCCTTTCCTCCCAGCTCCATGTGCCATGGAATCATAGATGACTCAGACTCGGTCTCCACCTGCCAGGGGCTCTTGAGTTAGAGGGCACAGATTTATACAGACTTGGTTACCCTCAGTCCATGTGGAAAAAGGGGAGAGGCCAGCCAGCTGACACCCCAAGAGCTAGCTGAATGTGAAATAAAGGAGAGAAGAGAAGCTTCCCTGAAGACTTGAAGGGGGTGACATGGAAGTGAGGGAAAAGGGACTTTTATGGAGCAACTATCATGTGCCAGTCACGGTAAAGGTGTAATTCTAGAACACCTAGATCATTCCCTCTCTGCGGATAATAAGGCTGAGATCCACATAACAAATACTTAGCCAGTTCCTACTATGTGCTAGCCTTTGTGCCAAGGTTCAGGCATCAGAAGTAAACCAAGGGAATATGGGCTTTTGCCCCCCTGGATTCAGCCCAGTGAGGAGCTAGATGTGAAACAACTAATTAGCGATTACGTCTCAACAGTGGTCTGTCCAGGTGGAAGCTCAGGTGAGGCTTAAGCTGAGACTCGAAGCACAAGCAGAAACTAGATAGAGGGTGTAGGGATGTGGAAAAGGGAACGGTTCTGCCTGCAAAGGGAGATCTGAGAGGGGTAAAGGTGTTGGCAGGTTGAGGAGCAGAAGGAATAGGGAGTGGCTGGAGCTCAGGGAGTCAATGAAGAAGAGAGGTTGCCAGGGTCAGCCCTGGGGGGCTTGTGGTAAACATGTTGGTTTCTTCTGAGAGCATCAGGAAGGCTTTGAAAGTTTAAGCAAAGGGATGCCATGATCAGACTGGATCAGATCAAGTTTGCCGTTTTAAAAAGACAGGCTAGTAGGTAGGAAATGAAATGTAAGGGAAGAGTGGGTACCCTGGGAGGCTGGGACAGTGTCTGGCACAGGCTGGAGGTCTGGGCTAAGGCGTTGCTGTAGAGATAAGCTGAGGACTGAAGGAGCTGTGAGTTTGAATAGCTGCCAAGGAGGCCTAGTGTGGCCTCCGCCCCCACCTGCCGGATCACAGAACCTACAGCTGCTCCTGTCTGCCACAGTGGAGCCTCCTCTCAGCTGGACAGAAAGTCCACTGGGAAGCAGCAGAGGAGACTGGGCCACACTTAGAAACTCCTTTGGGCCTCCACCTGCTGGGGGCACCTCCTTACATCATTTCTTCTTCCAGCCACCCTGACGGGGGATGTCTGGGACTTGGTATTATTAGGGCTATTTTACAGGGAAGAAGCTGAGGCACAGAGAAGGGACTTGTCCTAAGTCAGAGTGCTCAGCCAGTGGGAAAGCCTGAATTAGAGGCTGAGTTGGTGAGGCTCAGTGAGGAAGTGTGTGTGTGTGTGTGTGTGTGTGTGTGTGTGTGTGTGTGGTGAAGGCCCACAGCTGGCCTAGCCACAGGGTTTAGCATGGAGGGAATAACACAGGAGATGTCACCTCTGGGGTCATCTGCCCAGGGCCTCAGAGTCCAGCTGGAGGAACTGGACTTTTCCTGAAGGTTGTGAAAGACAGCGGGAGGGCTGCTTGGAGCTTCCAGGTGGAGAGTAGTGAGGAGGCTGGAACAGTTGTCACCAGGGGAAGAGACTCCAGTTGGTCTACCTGAGCTGTGAACTCTAGACTGCCTCTGTGTAGGGCTGATGGGTTCCATGAAGAGAGGCGGAAGGAAGGAGGTGAGAGCTGACCGTTCTGTATCTGTGACTCTATGAAGCTGTCCCGTCCCTCTTCTGCTGTCCACCCTCCTGCTGCCTGAGACCACTACTCTACACTACCTTCTTGTGCTCCATACACACGCGCATCCCTGCGGGCCCGGGGCTTACGAGGCGTGCTTGTGCCTCTGTCTTTGTGCCCTTGTCTGCCTGCGTCTATGCTCACCTCTGTGTGTATAAGCTTCTGCTCATGCCTGTGTAGGAGTGACCTGTGCTGTGTCCCTCTGTGAGTGATAGCTTCCGCTCCATTCTGGGTAGAAGCCTCAGGAAGGGTCCTTGACTCTGGCTGTACCAGAGAACATGGAGCCCAGGGACGTGGAGTCAGGGGCGAGGCTGGGGTGTTGGTGATGGAAGTGGCCAGGAGCATGAGAAGGCAGATGAGGTCTACCCGGTTCTGCCTGCAGCCTGTAAGACCAGCTGTATGAAACAAATAGAGTAGGTTGGAAAGAGGCTGCTGGCCAGGCTCCTCTGGCAGCCATCAATCCTCTCGTCTCCCACCTTGCCATGCGCTGAAGAGCCCCACCCTTCCTACCACCACCACCCCGTCCCAGCCCAGCAAACAGGCAAGAGCTCGACTCTCTCCAGGTGTAAAGGGCCTCTGACACGTCCCTCCCTCCCCCCCTCTTGGGTTTCTGCGGTTTGAGCAGGCCCCAGCTGGAGCCACCGTCCCACCCAGGAACCGCCGGGTTTGCCCCAAGGTCAAGTGTGTGACCCGCTCATGGAGCCCCTGTAAAGTTGAGAGGCGGATCTGGGTAAGTGCTGGCTCATCCCTCCTGCCTCCTTTCTGGCCACTAGAATGAGTATCCAAAACAAGGTTGCCTCCTTTCTCTGCTCGCAAACATGCCATGGCTCTCTGGCTCTTACGGGATGCCAAACGCAGCGTGGCTTTCAAGGCCTGTGGAATCTGCTGACCTCACCTGCCACATCCCCTCGTGCCTGTGCCAAGCCACCGCTGCTCCCTCTGCCCTGCCGCTCCACTCTCCCTTTCCAGCCACTGTGCACGCGTGCTGTTCTCCGCTTCATACTCTGCTGCTTCATTCACCTCTCGACTTCTTCTCGAAGGCCCATCTCAAAAGATACCACCTCCAAAGTGAGGACTTCCCAGACTTTAGGCACTGTCACTCCCTCCCACAGCAGATGCCACTGTTACTTAGTGCTGTCTTTATTTGCTGGTTTATTCCTATCTGTTTTTGCCTTACTTGAGACCTATAACTTCCTCCAAGGCAAAGACCAGGTTTTAACTAGCTCAGCTACTATGGAGCCCGGCACGGGGGTAGATACAGACTAGATGTAAAATCAGTGCTCAGTGATGGGGACAATCTACTCTGTCCTCCTACTCCTAGCACACAGGCATGTGGCACAAATAGGTCTCAGAGAATTTTTACTGAATGAGGGAGGAGAAGAGGAAAAGACAGGAAGGAGGGAGGGAAAACCTCTATGTGACATTACTGTGACTCACTGTAATTTAGTCTAGTTCTTTCTCTCCCCTACCTGAATTTTTCTCCAAGCAGGACTTGGACTTGAATCCTTTCTCTATCCCCACTGCTGAGCAGTGACTGACTGGCATGGGGGCTCAATTAGGACATTGTGGTCTTAGAGGCACCTTGAACTCCACTGTGCTCAGTGGTGCTGTGTTAGAATTGCTTAGGACTAAAGCAACAACTGTTCATGTCCTGCCTCTTGATGTCCAGATTTCATAGATCTGGGGTGTGGCCTAGGAGAGCAGTAACTTTAAAAATTGTTCCTGGTGATTCTAACAGGGAGAGCCCCTAAACCTGGAAGCCTTGGCCCACCTCGTTACAGAGACGTGATTCTGCTGGATTTTCACGTTACCTTGAGCGAGAGTAGTGTGGGGAAAACTTTGCAAGTGAGGAGGCTGAAGCTCCAGGAGGTTACTTGACTTGATATGTGTCAGTGATTTCCTCAGAGACAAGTCTGGGACTTCCTGTCATCGTTCTGAGGCTTCCTGCATACCCCAACCTAGAATACAAGTTTGTTTAAAGTGCTGATATCAAAATGCAGGACTTAAGAGACTGAGGTTTATCTGAAGCAGGTAATTTACACACAGCCCCCTGATTGGTCAACACTGTCCCAATGCACAGGAAGGGCAAAGACTTCGAAGAGGGAGAAGATCAGAGAGCAAATCCCCAGGTTCTGTCCATGAGGTCTCTTGGGGTGACCCCACTGGTTGCCAGGAGACCTGCATGAGTTTACTTCTGGGCCTCCCAGACTGGAGGGTAGAAACAAGCATCTCAGGGGCAATGAGGTGGTATTTTCCACCCTCTCCAGGGCCTCAGAAGGCCACTGGCTCCCTGCAGCTACAGCACAGGCAGAAGCTTTGGACTTAGATTCCAAAACATCAGTGGATAGGAGTGATTCATTCTGCTGGCCCTTTCTGTGTTTGGAGCCCCAATCTGACCACACCAATGAGCCTCCCTTGGGACTGAGGACCAACACTATTGATCATAGTGTGCGGGAGGGGGGTCTGAGGGCTGTGGGTATCCAAATGGATGCCAGAGCCTGGGCTTGAGGAGAGCCATACCTGAGCTGATTTTGAAAGACAAATTCGATAATTGAGTAAGGACAGGTAAGGAAGAGTCACTATCGAAGGAAATGGCTTGGAGACGAAGTCATGAGGTGTGCTTGGAGAATGCCCCTTTATAGCTGAATTTCTCAGGAGAAATGCCACAGCACGTCAGTGACCTTTACCTCACCATTCTTCAGCCTTCTGTGGTCTGGATTCTTCTCTCCTGTGCAGTTTTTTGAAAAGCATTTTTCAAAAGCTAGATTGCTAAAACCACTGGCTTATTCTCTTGGCACTGGCCAAAAGGATGGACAGAAGAGCATAGTGAGCAAATAAAGCCATGCGACCTGGTGGCTAGTGGGCTATGAAAGGCAAGCGTGCAATGACAGAGGTGCCAGCCCGATTCCTTGGTTCGAATGCATAGTGGTAGCGTTTACAGAGAGAAGCACTGAAAGGAAGAGAACACACTGGGGACATGGGGAGATGTAATCACTTTGAGGTAGTGGAGTTTGAGACAACCTGGGCATCTGATGGCAGTTGAAGCACTCAGGTGTGAAGCCCTATGAGGGACAGATATAAAAAGGCTAAGAGGAAGGATCCAGAAGAGAAGGAGATTTTGCCACTTCTCTAGATATGCTGTCACGTGAGTAAAATAAGGGGTTTAGAATAAGTGTTTCTGTTTAAACCAGAATATATTTATTGGTTCCTTCCATTCACTAAGCCCTGTTAATGACACAGATTAATAGGTTATTGCCCAAAGGTAGTTCACACTAGGGGGTAGGCAGGGAGAGACAAGAGAAAAGATAACAAGGCACAAATGTAGTCCATAAAGAATTCAGGAAGTCTAGGTATGGTGGTGCACACCTATAAGCCCAGCACTAGGGAGACTGAGGCAGGAGGATCTCTGAAAGTTCAAGGCCAGCCTGAAGTACATAGGAAGATGCTGTTTAAAAAAAAAAAAAAAAATCAGGAAAGATTTATTCTTAAGACCAGGTAGGATTCCTAGAGTGGGTGACTTTTGACTTAAGATTTGAACTGCTGGTAGAAAGCCAGTTGAGGATTAAGGTAAGTAGGAAGTGAATTGCAGAGAAAGCACTGACCATTTTCTGCTCAGTCCCAGCTCTGGCACTGTGAGAATAATGCCTGGAGGTTACACATATGGATGCCTCCCTCCAGACCCAGCACGCAGTAGCTGCTCAGTAATAGTTTAGTTACTAGTGGGCTGGGGAGATGGCTCAGTGGAATAAGCGCTTCACTGGCAAGCGCAAAGGCCTGAGTTCA
>NDGN010750784.1:0-10346 GCA_002564285.1 Tympanoctomys barrerae | reverse complement strand
AAAAAAAAAAAAAAAAAAAACGATGAACAAGTCTTGCTAGCTTCCTGGTTTCCATGGTAGGAGCCATCTCTGCGGGAGGAGGGGAGAAGACCGAGTCCTGAGCTCGCTGGCCATTCTGTAGTTCTGTGCTGATACTGACCCCTTGGAAACTGGGAAAAGCGGAGGCTCTGAGACCAATGCACTGGGCTCAGTCCCCTATTGCACAGCTGCCTGTCTTTCTGTCTGCCTGGACCTTTTAAAAAGAACTGTCCCAGAGTGCTCAGAGTGGAAATAAATGGCAGTTTGGCTGAAGGGCAAATGCTCTTGCAATGAGAAATTGGCTGTGAGCAGAGCCCTTTAGGGACAGAAGATGGATGGGGCCAAGATTCAGGTCTCTCCAAACTGCAGTGGTCCATTTGGTGGGGCCTGGTTGCTCTCATAGGTTGAATTTTTGTTGACTAAGCAGCAGCGCTGGAGGACCTGGGGTGGTGTATTTGTCCTGCGGGGCAGGCTGGCTGGGCAAGCTCTGAAGGGAGGGCTCCAGCTGCTCAGGCAAGCCTGCCCCTGGCCTGGAGGGCTGCAGCTGTGTCAACAGTCCTTTGAAGTTCACACACACACCAGCTGACTGGTCAGCAGCCCCTGAGATCATTGCCATGACCCTTGTTCTTGCAAGAAGCCCAGAAAGGCTTGCAGAAGCCAGCCTTGCTGCAAGGGCTGCAAAGGGACAAACAGCCTTTGATGAAAACCTGGGAGCAACTTACTCAGACTCACAGCGCACGTCCACCCATACTAGTTGCCTACCACTGTCTTGCCAGATCCCTCCAGAAGAATATGGTGACCAGGTTTCTTTTGTTCCGACCTGATAACTGCTTCAATGAGACAGTCGGCTGGTGGTTCTGCAGAGCTTCGGAACCCAGGACTTGATCCTGAGTCATCCCAAGATGGACAAACCACATCCACCAGAATTCCTGTGCAATTTTAAAAAGCAAATTAGTATTCTATATTTTAGGTTGCTGATGTCTTTGTTCCAGATTTCCTGAGAACTCCTGGTGTTGCAGACACTGTGCAGGTATTTGACTTCGGTGCTGGGATGTCTCTTTGATCTCTACCCTCAGTTTTTGTGGTACTAGGGATCAAACTCGGGACCTTGCACTTGCCAGGCAGGCAGGAGCTTGTGCCACTGAGCTATCTTCCCAGCCCGTGAGTGGGATGCTCTTATCCCCATTTGCAAAGATGGACATGGAAGTGTTGGGAGGGTGCAGCCTGCTCCGGGCACTGCAGCCAGCAGAAGATACCTAGCCGTGGATGCCCTTTCCTGTGTGCAGAACTCGGACCCTAGCTGCCTTCCTGCCACGGAGACCCTTGATGGGTCCTGTGCTGGATAGCTGGGGATCCGGATCTCCGGTGGACCAGTGCCCCTTTTTTGCTTCCTGTGGCCCGATCCCATACAGTCATCTGCTCCTCATCATTAGTTTTGGTCTGGCTGTGGCTTAGCCACTGCGTCTTGTCTGTGGGTCCAAGTGCCCCCTTATGCCTTCATCTCTACCCTCACGCACTCATGCCCACACATTTGGGCCAGTGCATCGGTCTCACAGCCCCCTTTCAGTTTCCCTTGTCACCAGCTCTTCCCTTTCCATCCTCTCTGTTCAACTCTACTGGGCCCATCTCCTTTTAATGTCACTTTGTCCTAGAGAATGTTCTTTAACATATCCTGGGGACTCTGGCTCCTGGGATGAAGTCAGGACTTGGGGCTTGACACAGACACTGCCCTCTCAGATTGTCCTCCAAGTTCCGATCCAGGCTGGCCCATCGCTTCCTTGACCCTTCTGGCTTCAGAGTCTTTGCTGGTGCGGCACCTCCTGTGTCCTCACCCTTTTTAAGGATCTCATGCTCTCTGATACAGACCTCATGATGTCCCAGTGTTTCATGTCTTAGACCATGAGCTCTCACAGGTTGCTTTATTGTCATGTGTGAGCCAACATATTCTCTCTTGTCCCAGTGGGAGAGGATGTTATGGTGTGTGTGTGTGTGTGTGTGTGTGTACACCTACCTGCCACGGGCATCAGTGCAGTGTGTTGATCATGGTAGACATTTGCTCTTCTGGCTTTGAAGTACTGAGCAGAGAAAACCAAATGGCAAGAAACAAGCCACTTGTAGAGCGCGCTTGCTTACTATGTGCCTGACTGCTGTGTGCTTCTCTCATCATTCCTGTATGCTTTGCAGCCAGCCTGAGAAGTAGGTGACAGAGATGAGACCAGGGCACTGCTCATTGAGCCATCTTGTTAAGGAATTAGTGACGGATCCACGCGTCCCATTCAAGCAGTCTGCCTCTACAGTCTGGGCTCCTGCCACAGCTGTCTTTCTAGTTCTCTTTTACCTTTGCCTAGAAGGTCCTCACCAGTCATAGGCAGGCCCTCTTCTAAGAGCTACTCCATGGACTTCTAGATTTAGCAACGTGCATTGGGTAATCTGGAATATTGGGAGTTGAACTTGGGACCTTACGGTTGCCAGGCAGGTGCTTATACCACTGAGCTATCTCCCCAGCAACTACAAGGTTTTGAACTTGGGTAATGAGGAGAAAAAGCAGGTGTGTCAGTGGACCAGAGATGCCTGGGAGCACCACATACCAGGTAGACCGGCAAGCCATGCACTCCCTGCGCTGCTATTCCAGGATGATGGGTGCTCTGTAAAAATGAAGTATGCTTTTCACATGCTATAAAACACAGTCACTTCATTGTGTAATAGACTATGGGCCTGGGACGCCTATAACATTCCACCTTTGGCATGAGATGATTACTTGGTTAATAATCCTAATCGGCCTTATGCACGCACCCTATGTTTATCACTCCTGTTTTATAATTAACTTTTATATTTTCCTTAACTTTACAACTCAGACTGTGCACCAGAGTGACTACAAACCCGTATTTATCTAATTTAGCAAACATTTGCCTGCACTGCAATTAGACTCGCATGTGGTGTGATCGCCATCCTTTGCTAATTGCGTCATTCCTTTTGAGTTTAATCATCAGATGGCATCTGTTTTTTTTTTTTTTTTTCTTAATGTGTACGTGGTTTGTGGCTGGCTATGAGCTGCATGTGGCGTCTCAGGTCCAGGCGGCTGCAGTCACACAAGCAAAGGCCTTTGAGAGAAAAGGACAAGGGAGGCAGTCTTCCTGGTGTCCAGGGGAAGAACCAGAGAGCCAGGGACATTAAGCGACTTGTTCTTAAATAGCTCCTTATTAGCCATTCTGACAGTGAAAAGACGGCCACATCTGCAAAGAGTATCGCCCTAACCATCCCAGGGTGGAAATTCCATGCATTATTCAAGCTGTCCCGACAATTAGCGTGGAGCTTCAGCCTGGGCAGGATTAGTCTAGGCCTTCACAACATCAGGTGACGGGCAAGGAAGCCTGCTAGGATATTCTGAAATTTTAACCCTTGGCATCGGCTTCTCAGCTCCGCACTGCTGGTTGCCGGCAGAGGTGCTGGGATATGAGTGGCTGGCTATACCCTTTACCTCTCCTCTGCCTTTTTTTTTTTTTTTAAATAAACTTTTTGGTTTCTCTGTAAAGGTGGGTTAGGAAAGAGTAAAGGCTTAGTCAGGAATTAGGAACTAACATGGTGGAAACAGCATATTGAACCTAGCAGAGAACTCAGATATCTCTGACTTTTTCCATTTAAAAAAATTCCCCTCAATACAGCTCAGAACAGGGATGTGCAGAGCGGCAGGTTTGTTGGGTTACGAGCCTGAGACTGCTGAATCGTTCCTACAGTGTCCTGCTAACAGGGAGACTGTGGAGCCAGACACCCACAGCCCCTCCCTGCACGTAGGATTTAGACGCTTTTCGTAGGGTCTTGGAGCAACTGTCAAAGCCAGAGGTGTAGGGAGGAGGATGCTGGGACTTTGATTGAGGCTGAGATCAAAGACCCAGGAAGGGAGAGCCGCCCAAATGGGGCCAGCATTGCACCCCAGGATGAATTTGGAACCAGGATTTAAGAGAAGGCAGTGGGGTGGCCCATGGTGGGAGCGCAGCTGGTCCTTGCTGTGTGCATGTGGGCTCAAGGGGTGGCGTTGGTACCGTGGGGTCAGACAGGGAGTAGAGCTGGTGCTGCCAGCCTGGAAGCCACAAAAGTCACGCAAAGCTCATCATAAGGTGCTTCCTCGTCTCACCTACCGGAGAAGAAGCCCCAGACAGTGCCCGTGTGGAAGTGCTGAGAATCACCAGGTGCAGAGAATATGGTCCAGGGGTGTGCATAGCAAGAAAGGTGATGCCTAGAGCCCTTCTGGCTGCTGCAGGGAGGCCCAAGCCTGCTCTGCCGCGATGCCTGCTACCTCTTCTCGTCTCCTGTCCACAGTGGAAATGTCCAGCTTTTACAAAATCTGCTGGGTGAAATAACACATGAAATGGACTTAGTAAAATTATTGTAATAGCCTGTATCAGTGATGAAAGCAACAGGGTTGAATTTATTGAGCATAAATGTAATGCAAAACCTGCATTTAGTTTAAAAATCAATTACCCAGCAAAAAGTATGTGAAGCTTAATGTTTAGAGGAGCCAGTGGGCGCACACAAAAAGTGGGGGGCCAGCAAGATAGCTCAGAGGCCTAAAGTGCCTGTTTTGCAGGCTTAGGCAAGCTCAGGGACCACTGTTGGATCCCCCACACGCCTCATCAGCCCCACCCCCAGGGCAGGCTGAGCCAGTCACACACAAAATAAACAAACAAATAGCCAGTGGGGTAGGTCTGAGTAGGTCATAAATTTAGTGTGAAAGAAACAATGTTTTTCTGTTTTTGCATTATTGACCCCAGGGCCTGGCTACATGCGGTAGGCAGGCACACTAAAGCTACCTTACCCCTTAGCCCTTCATTTACTTATTAAGTTGCTCAAGCTGCTCTTGAACTTCAGCTCCTCTGTGGAGCTAGGATTCCAGGCATGCGCAGTGCTGCCGGGCTGAAATACTGCTTCACCTGCAGCTGCAAAAGCAGGGTAAGTAGAAGCCAGATTCAGATGCGTGCAAGGGACACACCCTACCGTGCTGAGCTGTCAGGTAGGGCGCGGGGCCGGTATTCCCGCAGGGTTTTAGTAATAGCTACACCTGGGTAAGGGCTCTAGCTTACAATGTATTTTGCTGAGCTTGGTCTGCTTACACCATCCTAGTGAAACAGTTTCTGTGTTGTTCCGGGCAAGCTGACTTGCTGGGCCTCACCCGGCCAGGGCGTGGCTCAGCCCCGCCTTGACCCTCGGCCATACTGTCCCACCTCTTCTGCGCCTTTTGTCAGCCCACAGCTCCAGCTGGCCGTGTGGACCAGCGAGGCGGCAGGATGCTCGTCAAACACTGTCAGCAGTGGTTGCGCTCGGGTCGGCACGCCCGACAGGGACGCATCTGCCGCTCAGGAAGGTGGGCGTGTCGATGGGTCCCCTCGCACCCGCGGGCAGTGCGCCTGCCTCTAGAGGTTCAGAACCGACTGCAGACAGCGCAGAACGTCGCTTGCCCTCCGAATGGACCCGGGACGAGACGCATCTCCATTCTTAACTCCTCAGATACGGTGGAAAGAGCCTGAGAGGTGGGTAATTACAGGAAAACGAGCTAACACGTAGCAGGTGCCATGAAGTCCCGGCTCCAGAGAATTTATGCTGCTTCGGACGCAGGGCCTCTCTGTAAGAGGCTTCCCCAGCATTTGGCTCCAAGAGACCTTGGCGTCCAGCGGCGTGATATTCTTCCACGTTCGTGTCTTCTGTGCCAGCGGTCACCATCTCCATCTTCCAAGAAAGCCTGGGAGGCGGGTAGGGCAGAGATTCTTCCCTTATTTAAGGATGAGGCCCAAGAACGCACGCACGTCCAAGCCAGGCGTGCCGCATCCGGAATCCTAGCACTCTAGAGGCTAAGGCTAGGGAATGGCAGGCTCATTGCAGCCTGGGAAACTATGCAACTTAGCAAGGCTCTGTTTTAAAATCTAAAAATAATAACAATAATTTGTAAGAGAAGAGCTGGGCATATATCTCAGTGCAGAGGCTGAGGGTTCGATCCGCGGTCCAACCAAACAAAACCGAACCGAACTAAACTCGTGTCCATGCAGCCTTTTATGCATTCATCAAATATTTATTACGATACAGCTATGTTCTAGGAACTTTGAATGCACTGAGGAAGCAGATTTTCTGGAAATCTCTTGAAGGGAATGTAAATTTATGGGAAAAAAAGGGGAGACCGCGGAGGTATTAAACCCAAAGGCCACACACACAGAAGATGAGGCGTCATGACAGAATACGGCCAGTAGGTGGCGCTCGGGGTCTCAAGAGCCCTTTAACACCAAGCTTTCCTTTCATATTCATTGCTGTGTTTAAAATCATATTGAAAGGCTGTATTCAATTTGATTTTAATTCCATTTATTTGCCGTTAATTGTTCCATGCTCTTCAAAAAAAAATGGCCAAATTAAATCTAGTTGTGTCACGGGTTCCTGGGTAAGTGAAAGACGTCCAGGAAATGAGACTCCTAAGTAAGTTAGCGCCTCCAGTGAGGGGTATTAGGCCCAGGATTCCTTGCTCAGGAAATGCTTGGGAACAGTCAGTGCTTTGAGAAAAGATCACAACGCGTTAGTTGCGGTACCTCCCAATGTGGAAATACAGATTACTGTTTAAAAAAATATTGGACACCCAGAGTGGTGGCTCATTCCTACAATCCCAGCACTCAGGAGGATCGCTGCAAGTTCGAGACCAACCTGGGCTACATAGTGGGTTCAAGGCCAGCCTGTACTACCTTGTTTCAAAAAAATTTTTTGTTCACTTTAGACATATTTTTTAAACTTTTTTTTTTTTTTTTTACTGGTCTTAAATGTTTTATCAAAATATAATCTACCAATGGAAAAGTACACAAATCTTGCAGCCCAGAAATTCCTTATCTAAGACCATTACCTGGATCAAAAACTAAAGGATAATTAGAGCCCCAGAAATTTCCCTCATGGCTCTTCCAATGACCTCCACTCCCAAGGACCAGTATTCCGACATCAGTCCCTATAGAGCAGTGGTGACCAGTTTTAGATTTCTCATACATGGAATCACCCAGATTGTTCTCTGTAGTGCCTCAACTCTGGCACTATTATTTATCCAAGTTAATGTAAACAAATACATAAAATCTGTCACACTGACCTATTACTAAGTGTAGTACAATCTGTTCCTTTTCATTGGTGTGTAGTATTCTATGGTGTGACTGAAGAATTTATATTATTTTTATGATCAGAGAGAAGTTACTAAAAATGATTTTAAACTATGGAAATTGCACCCTTGCTGGAGGCAGGGAGGCATTTCCACAGCAAGATAGACATGCTGCAGGGGACGGGGACCTCTGTACCTGTGTTGGGAATGGCTTGGGCTCAGGAGCATGTGTTCTTCGAGAAAGGCGCTAAAAGAGCCAGGAAGGGTCAGGTGCACTGGACTCAGAGGTCCGAGGTGGTTGCTCCGCCCTGGATACGGCTCTGCCTGACGGGGGCCTTGGGGGCAAGTTATTAAAACGCTTTGTTCTTACGGAGCCCAAAGGTTTCCTATCTATAACTGCCCATTGGCAGTTCCAGTGTAACTGCATTTACCCGGCCACCTTCCCAACTCCAGCCCCTGCTTAGAGGGGAACGCGGCTCCTATGAGAAAGTGTTTCTAGGCAGAGCACTACATACAGATGAGCGAAAACAGAAGGCCCAGAGGCAGGAAGGAGGGCTGCTGGGGTTGGCGCTGGACCCCCAGAGGCCTGCAGAGCAGGGACCTTCCCTTTTTACCCCCGCCATGGCCCTGGCCTGCCCGGTGAGAACTCTGGGGGCACACAGGAAATCCCCCTGAGCAGCAGAGCGGTTTGGCTGCGGCTCATCCGCTGCACCGCCTTTGCCTTCGGTGTGCTGTGTGACGGCTCCGGGCCGCATGCGCGCTCACGGCTCCACGCTGCAGCTCTGCCGGAAGCCTTGCTGTCGATGCTGCCAGGCGCTAACGGGACGGGAGGGGGGACCTTGGCTCCCTGCCTGCCTCCTCTGCAGTTCTGTGAGACACCCCAGGGCTGCTCCTGCTCCGGGACGGGCACTTGCCTTGGTCGTGGGTCCATCCCGGATATTTCTGCCCCTTTGCAGCCGTCCTCCCCTGGGGCCTGGTGCAGGGTCTCTCCCTCCATAGCCAGGCAAAGCCTGCCGCTGCTCGCGCGTGAGTCCTGCCTTTGCCTCCACTGGAGGAGCTGCCTCACGCCCTTAGTGGGTTGTCCACTGCCGTTCCCCATTGTGCTACAGCCTGTAAGAGCTTTGCAGGTTGTTTCCAGTACTGGAGATGGCACCTGAAGTCTCACACACACTAGACAAGTGCTTTGCTGCAAAGCTGCATCCCCAGGTCTTTTTAAAAATTTTATTTTGAAACATGATTTTGCTACGTTTGTCCAGATGCCTTCAGATTCAAGATCACCCTGTCTCGGCCTCTCAAGTGTCTTAAGATTACAGGTGTGCTACCAGGCCTAGAGCGGATGGCATGTTCTTACCTGTTTATCTTTCTTCCGCCTAGAATAGGCAAATTGGGTACACTAAGAGCTGGCTGTGCCAAAGACTGCTGACACTGAAAGGGACCAACATCCGGGACACTAGCAGCCAGAGATAATGAAGAACAGTGTGGGGTTGACAGGGCTGCCAGTAGCTGTTGGATCGAAGAAACAAGAAGAGCTTCTCGGCCCAAGAGCTGACAGCCTCCACCATTCAAAGCTTAGGACTCACTTGCCTGGCAAGTGCAGGGTTCTGAGTTCAATCCCCGGTACTGAAAAAACAAAACAAAAACAAAGCTCAGGGCTGTATGTGGTTTTCATCTAAATTGGATAAAAGAATACTGAGTAGGTAGCTGGGGAGGTAGCTCAGTGGTCTAAGTACCTGCCTGGCAAGCACAAAGACCTGAGTTCGATCTCTGGTATCACATGCTGAGCCAGCCTGAAACTGGGTGTGGTGGTATGCACCTGTAATCCCAGAGGTGGGGAGGCTGAGACAGGAGGATCACTCCGAGTCTGAACTGTGTAGTGAGACCCTGTCTCCAATAAATAAATAAATAAATAAACAAACAGACACAGAGGGTAACGTCAAGGAGGACTTGGTGAGCTGGGTCTCAGCCCTCCTGGAGTTTGTATGATAGAGGGAAAAGAGAGGATAAATAAGTAGATAAATAGATTCTTCTGGCTGGCGGTACGTGCTGTGGTGGGAATGACTTGGGTATGCAGTAGACTCAGGGGTGCTGTCCGGTGGCCTGCCTGGGCAGCGTCACTCTAAGAAGTTGACCCCCAGTCTGATGACAGTTGTCCCAGGAGAAGCCCAGGAAGTGAGTGACCCTTTGGGCAGAGGAAACCCAGCTTTGCCTGCCTGACAATCAAAGGGGAGGCAACCCAGCTCGATGCAAGGCGTCAAGTGAAGGAGAGCTGCTCTATGACATATTTGGGCTTCTCCACGTAAAACAGCTCACGGACTTTTCTCAAGGCCCCTTAACTTCAGTCCCCAGGTAGCCAGGAGACTTGGGAGGAGTTGGTCCTTTGGCTTCTGTGCACAGCTACACTGTCTGACCAGCCTTGCCCGCAGGTGGGCCGAGGGCCCGGGGCCGGCACAGATCCCGTGGGGCCCCTGCGCTTGGCTGTTGCGGTGCCGTCGGAGCAGTCGGCCTGCTGCTTTCATGCCTTTTCGCCCGCTGCTGTGAATCTTGATGTCTTGGTCAGCACTCCTGTAGCTGGCCCCAAGCGTCGTCTCACAGCGCGGCTCCAGGGAGGGCCCTTTGGGCTCAGGGCTTCAGGAGTTCCCCTCCATGGCCGGCTGGCTCCGTGGCAGAAGGAACATGCTGGACTGGTGCGGTGCGAGGAAGCTTCTTACTTCACGGCTGCTGGGAAGCGGAGCGCAAGGAAAGCATTGACGAGACGCGTGGCCTCAAAGGGCGTGCCTGCAACTCATCACGAGGGATGTGGCTCAGCGGTAGCGCTCTTGCCTTGCATGCACAAGGCCCTGGGTTCGATCCCCAGCGCCACCAAAAATAACCAATTGTTTCATTCACCATTGGATTAATTCACTGGAGTGTATGGTGCCCCCAGGAGCCAGCCATTTCTCCTGAAGTCTCTCATTTGAAAGAAAGGGAGACACCCAACTATTCCTTCACTCAGTTTGTCTTAGTAGGTTTAGAGTGAAAGCATGGCAGCCCAATCTCCTACTAGTCACCCCGAATGAAGTGACATCATCTCCCTGTGCCTCTTTTCCTTCTGTAAAATAGGCTTCCCTGTTAAGGTTTTGAGATTTCAATGAAGAAATCTGCATAAAGCACCCAAAATTGTGGCTGGGACAAAAATGTCAGTTGTTGCTGTCATTATTACCAGTCTGTGTCATTCATG
>NDGN010750701.1:0-13073 GCA_002564285.1 Tympanoctomys barrerae | reverse complement strand
TGGAACCAGGGATTGAACTCAGGCCCTTGTGCTCTCCAGGGAAGCACTTATTCCACTGAGCCATCTCCCCAGCCCCAGATCCATGGATTTCTTAGCGTTAGTTTCTAAGATGGTAAATATGGGTAAGTTGAATCCATAGCCCAAGAGTTCTTTGAGCTCCTCCATAATTCTTAAGATCAAGGGTTGGAACAGAGGACCGGGGACCACACCCGAGGACACTAATGTGCATCTCCTGCCCCTCGCACAGGTCAGTGCTTGCAACACCGGCCTTCTCTGAGCAAAGGGGAGAGCAGGATCTTGAGCCCAGTTTGTGTAGGTCTGCTGTGTGTGCTACAGGGAGATGCCCTGCGTTGCCTGGATCTGAACAGTCACACGAGGGCCAGAAGCGTGGTGGCGAGTGGCCGGGGCTGGAGGACACAGGGGGCTGCCCCTCGGCCAGCACGAACCTGAGGTGCTGTGGGTGGCATTGCACGTCTGTCCTTGGCAGCACTGGCTGGCGAAATTGAAGTGCTCTGTATCAGACACGCGCACGGTGAAGGACAGGAAGGCATCCAGGTCCCCACTGCAGTTGGCGGCCGAGCAGGACATGTCCTCGTACAGGCTGAGGGTTCCTCCTACGCGCGCGCGCACACACACACACACACTGTCAGGCCCTGTGTGGGCAGGGACCGGCAGAGAGATGGCTTCAACTAGAGGCACATGGCGCCACCTCAACTCTGCAGCGCCAGACACTGCGACAGAAAACTCCCATCAGAGACTCAAAGGCTGCAGGAGAGCCGGCACTGCGGGCACAGGCTGGCACCCCATGCCCGTCAGTCCCAGGCTCTGTGAGCTGAGTGAAGCTGACACACGGCCTTGTGTTTGGGAGAACACCCTGCACCGCCTCTGCCTCCCGCTCGGATGGCGAGCAGCGTCAACTCAAGTGTTAGCCCTGAGCTACCCAACAGAGTAGCTACTGCGTGTGGTGGCTTAATTTTAAGTCCAAATTCATCACAATTAAAAAAAATTAAACTTAAGTTCCTTCACCATACTAGCCCTATTTCTAGTGCTTCAGAGTCACATGTGGACACCAATACAAGACAGAATGGTAGGGACATTTGCATTGTTCTAGAAAGTACTACTAGACAGTGCTAGTTTATTTATGAGAGACAGCAGGAAATGGATAAAGAGTTCAGTGTCCCACAAGAGGGGATCAGCAAGCCAGATATGGAAAATGGTCCCATTTCTCCCATCAGTTAATAGGACTAGACAAAAAAAAAAAAAAAAAAAAAGAAGAAGAAGAAAAAGAAAAAGTATTATAAAAGAAATCAGAATTAATAGCTTTAGCATTAAAATGCAACACGGGAATTGTGTTTGGGCCCTAACCTGACCCCATCAGCTAGCTGCACTGTGACATCTTTGACACAACTGAGGAATTGTAAAAAGGTCTGGGTATCAGAATAAAGAATTGTGGCTGATTTCTTGGCCATGGTCATGACGTGTTAGTTACAAAGATGTTTCTATCAGCTGAGTACTGAGGTTGATGGGGAGAGACTGCATACGCACATGTACATTTTCTTTAAGACGCTGCTCCGTCCAGGGGAAGGGCGCTGACTGGCCAGGGCCCAGTCCTTCTAAGAGCCGCTCTTGCTTCTCACACCCACCCGTGCACGTGCAGAGGGAGGCGTCAGGCGGGGTAGCAATGTGCAAGACACCACCGGGCCCTACCTGCTTTCCTGTCTGCCCCGAGATCCCATCGGACTCCCGAGAGCCCGTCACAGCTCCTCTGTGCAGCGCACCCCTGCCCCGTCCCCGCTCCCTCTTCCGCTCCCCGCGAGGTGGAGGCAACCCCTTCCTCCCCACGCCAGCAGCTCACCCAGGAGGGAGTTGGACCAGGAGCCGACACAGCTGTGGGCCTCCTCCAGAAGACACTCCGAGGCACTGACGTTGGCACAGGGCTTTGTGAATGAGTTACACTGAATGCAGTTCAGGGATTCTGAGAAGAGAGACATCAGCCTGCGTCACCACGCAGCAGACACGCATGGAGCGGACGCTGGGCGCGTGCGTGTGCTCACAGCAGAGCAGCTGTGCAGACGGGCTGGCACTTCTGCCTTCCGGACTCCCCAAAGTGGATACCATGCGACAGGGCTGTGAGGACCTGGTGAGGAGTGAGTGACTAAACTGGGGGACAAGGCACACAGGCACCACGAGGAAGGAATGGTTAAAATACGGGCAAGAGCACACAAAGAAATGCACTGCAAGGCAAGAAGGGCACAAGATCTGAGAAGCGGATGATTGAACTGTGGGGCAAGAGCGCCCAGGCTGTGGGAGAGCCCGGGGTACCGAGAAGCCTGGACTGGTGAAGCCACTGCGCTTCCCGCTCCCAAGAGGCCGCCCGCCCAGAGGCAGCTCCTGCCCAAGCTGCATTCTTCTCCCAGCCGAGAGTCTAAACAAGAGCCGGAGAGTTCCTGGCTCGGGGCTCTTTCCCCTCCAGCCTCCCTGGCGGCTGGGTGCTCTCCAGGCAGAAATAGCCTCTCCGGGCCTCACGGCCTGAGCCAGATTTTGTCTCGTGATAATTTTCACACCACTGGTGGTGGCACACCGTGACACAGGGTCTTGGCCACCACTTCCTCCCCTCTGCTCACTGTTCCCCAGCAGGAGGAGCCAACTGGACCAAGGACACACAGCAACCTCTGAATGTGTCCTGTGATGGTCCCTGCTGACCACACCATGACCCCAGTGGCCTTGGGAGGGGCCCGCAGGACACCAAGAACAAACAGGCTCCCGTGAGGAGGACAAAGAGGTCTCCACTCTGGCGGGGACCGAGTGGCTTCTCTTACCTACAACTGGGCTTGCCAGCGCTGAGATGAGCACAGCAGCGAGGATGCCTCTCATGGTGCCGGAGTGACCTCTGACCCGGGGAAGCCTGCCGCCTGGAGGGCCTGAAGAGACACAAAGCAGGCAACCCCAGAGGCTTGCAGGAAGTCCTCTTGCCCCGAGGAGTCCTCACGCCCAGCAGCATGCCCAGTGCCCCGTCCACCTGTGTGACAGGAAGAACCCCGACCTTCCCGAGAGCACAGAGCCGCAGTCTAGGTCCCCCCGCCCTTCCTCCAGAAGCTGCAGGCTTCCTGCAGGCCTCCATCACAGTCTGGAAACACGGCTTGGGCCCTTCCTGTGGAGGCCTTCAGCTGTAATAAGGACAGTAGGCCAACGTCCAGGGCCACCGAGGAGGATTTCCATTCCTGGAACAACATCTGGAGATAGTCAAACATCAAGGAGAGCCGGATCTGGGCTGCTGGCTTCGTAGGTTTAGGCCCGTGGCCGCCTGGCCGCAGTTCTCTAAGCCCGGGCCACAGTGCCTTATAGCAGAAGCACACAGAAGGCCAGGTCAGGAGCAAGGCGGAAACCCGGGAGGTTGCCAGGGCTCCCCCATGTCTGTCCTGTCACACCCCCGATGGCCTCACTTCCTTGTACCAAGCTCTGCCTCTGAAAGGTTCCACCCCTGCCAACAGCAGCACCGGCTGGTGACAAACCTTCAGCGTTCATGGGTCTGTGCAGGCATTTAACCCCCAGCATGCAAGCTCCAAGGCAGCAGGGCTGCTCTGGGTCCACGCTGCCTTCTCCTCTCTGAGCACAAAGCGTGTCCTGCAGCCGGTATCTCCACGCACGCGCAGTGCCGCTCAGGGGTCTGTCACCACCGCGGCCTGCAGACACCTGCTGAGCACTTGCTGCGTCCCAGCCTGCAGGTGTCCCAGCCTGCAGGTGTCCCAGCCTGCAGGTGCTTTCGGCCTCTCTCCCTCCTCAGCAGGCAGGTGCTCTTATTAGCACTGAGATGAAATCAGTCACCAAAGGGGTGAGTACTGCTCGCAGAATCAAGGTCTCACTCCAGGGAGGAAGCAGAGCAGGCACGCGCATGGCCCAGGCCCCAGCCACCTGTCCCCACTGCTTCCCAACAGAGCAGCACTCCCAGGACCCAGACCGGGACAGGTGCAGCCTACAGGGCAAGGGCACCTGTGCGCTCCGGCGCTGTGTCCCGGACCTCTCGGACTGGCACTCCACACCCACGGGCAGTTGCCTCATGTTCACTGGAAGCCTAACTGCAGCTTTGAGAATTCCAATATGCCTGTGGTGAGCAGCAGAGAGTGAATCTGGCTCTGTGCTGGGCCCTCCGAGTCCCTGTACGTGGTGACCACCAGCCATACTGGTGACTTGGGCTCGTGGGCTGGTGCTGGGTGACAAGAAGCACTCCGTGCTCAGCAGCCGAGTGAGGCTGGCAGCTGCCACGTGGCCGTGCAGGCACAGAGCGCGTGCATTATCCGTCCCTGCTGGCCAGTGTTCTGTCCACACCACAGGAAAGGCTGTTTTGTTTGTACAGGGTTTCACTAGGCAGCTCAGACTCCTAGTGATCCTCCTGTTCTCAGCCTCCCCAGGGCTGGGATTGCAGGTGTGCGCCAGCTCGCGCAGACTCGTCAACAGCTCAGTGCGCCTGGGGGCGGGGCCAGCGCTGCATGAGGTGCTGGGAATCGAGCCCCAGTCCTTGCACTCGCCTAAGCAGGCACTTAGTTCTCTCAGCTATCTCGCCAGCCCTTACACCACCAGAAAGGACATGCAGCCTCCAGGGACAGTGGGAACTCCGGAGCTCACCCAACTTGGGAAGTCCAAACCAGGAGCCAGGACTCCTTTCCAGGGCCTGCAGCTCCACAGCTCAGGGGCACGCTGAGAGCTGCCACATGCCAAGCAGAACAAACCTTCATTGGGCAGTGGCTGCCCCATCCCACCTCACCCCCCCACGCCACACCACACGCACGCTGCACGTGCCATACGTGTGCACCGCACATGCTATTCCACATGCCCTTAAACCACACACACCTACTGTGCTCCTCACACAGCCACACGTCCCTCAGCTGAGTGCTCAGGTAGGTGTGAGCGCTACATACACTACCCCTCCAGAGCACACACATCTGCGCTCGCACACCCTGCAGCCCTTGGCTGGCCCCAGGGATCCCTGAAGGTGCAGAGCGAGGGCCCTTGGTGGAGGACTGCAGGGTGCTATCCAGTGGCCCTGCTGCTTAGAGAGGCCACAAAGAAAGGGCGGGGCCCGGTTTGGGGCTGGAACACCTGGGCCTTGGGCTCCCACACCTGGGACCTGCCCTTGCTGAGAGGGGAGTAGTGTCCCAAGCTGGGCTCACTGATGTGAAAGGGGAAGGGAAAGGACAGAGAAACATGAGGGCAGGGAGACCCAGCATCCGCTCAGCGTCCCAGGAGGCCTGGTGGTCGGCTTCAGCCTCACCGGGAGCCGGGCAGGCCCAAGGTGCAGAGCCAACAGCAGGGCCCAGACATGCGGCCCGGCCCGCTGGCCACTCCCATGCCTGACAGTGAGCAGCGAGCTAGGGACAGGGCAGAGGCCCGGCACAGAGCATGAGAAGCAGCACCTGCGTGTCCCTGTCCCTAGAAACACTTGCCACTTGTGAGGTCTGGTCATCAAATTTTCCAACCGTCTGCTAAGGCCCAAGCACAATAGCTCTGTTCCTACAGGGAGGCCGAGCTCAGAGCGGGGCTGGGGACTGCACAGCAGTGGGGTGACAGCTGACCTGGTCCCTGGCCCACAGCACCACAGCCTCCCCCGCCAACCCCAGCCCGGGCAGGACTGGGTGCCCCAAGGGCCTCTCCCTGCCTCTGGTCCTCACCTTCTAGGCTTGGCCTGGACTCTGTTCCACGAAGGAGGCTCTGGCGAAGGACAGCCAGGTGCAGCCAGCCCATATATAGCAGATGGCTGGCTGGGAGGGGCCTCTGCAGGTGCCCCAGCCTCCGCTGGCAGATGGTGCGGTGCCCAGCCTGGAGCGCAGGCTCAGCCCTGCAGGTCTGCAGTCGGTGCCCTCTCTGGGGCCTCCAGGCAGGGGCTGCCCATGGTGCTGTCCAGCAGCCGAGGTGCACTCAGCTCTGAAATCTGTGACTGACATAGCCTTGGGCTCAGTGGTGACAATGGTCCATGAGCAGCCCTGGGACGGTCCCATTTCAGTGGGGAACCTGAGGCACAGGGGAAGCCTAGCAGACCAGGCTCTGGTCAGCATCAGAGCCCAGGAAACAGGCAGCTCAGAGGACAGGGCAGCCCATGGGGACGTCCCCACCTCACCAAGCCCTGCCTCCAGCCCAGACGGGGAAACCCACTCCTTGCCCACGGTACACGTGAGGTTCTGTGATGCCTGCGTGAGCTCTGTGTGACACCCATGGTCGCACACTGTCTGCGTGGTGCATTCTGCTAGACAGCTGGGGCAGCTGTGGGCATCAGAGCCTACATTCAGCCAAGTATGGCCCTTCCCAGGGTCCTCACTTTGTGCCCCCGTGTTCCCAGCCTCCTCTAGATGTGTGAACATGTGCATGCCAACACACACACATGCACACACGCACAAGTATGCGTACACACACACATATGCACACACGCAGGCAGCAGGGAGGCGGAAACCCCTCCACCTCTCTCGCCTACACGAAGTGGAGGGTGCATCTCTCCGTATATCCCAGCCTGCACTGTGGTTCCTGGCCTTGCAGGTGGTCACCTTGGCTAGAAGCTGCCCCAGCCTGTGGCTCACCGTCCCTCCCTTCCCGGTCACATGCATTCATTCAACAAGCATTTTCATTAGTAGCCTCAAATGCCTGGCCGAGGTAAAGCCAGGCGCGGTAGCACACACCTGTGATCCCAGGACCTGGAGGCTGGAGTAGGAGGACTATGGTGAGTTCAAGGACAATCTAAGCTACATAGTAACTTCCAGGCAACTCTCAGCTTCACAGTAAAACCACAGCTCAATAAAAACAGCACCAGTGAGGCCATATGACCTGCCCCTCCCGGAGGGTTGCCTAGCAGGGGAGACTGGGAGGGTGAATATGGGGTGAATGAGCAGATTAAAGGGAGGCCAGCATGGGTTTGCAGAAAGACAGAGCAGGTTAAGACATCGGGGGCAGGGGCAGGATTCTGTTTCAAATAGAAGAGTTGAGACTATTTTGTGGAGAAAGCGAATTTGAGTCATTTTTAAACGTTTTTCTCTGTGCTAGCCCACGCTTGCAGTACAGAACGGTGGCCGCCACATGGGCATGGCGCGTCCTTTGCTTTATCCATTCCTGTGTGGATGGATCCGTGGCTGTTGCCAAGATGTAGCTCTGCAGAGCGGCGCTGCTGCAAGCAGGTGTGCGCGGGTCACCGCACTGTTACGCATTTGCCTCTCTCGGGAAGATGCCTAGAAGCAGACTAGCTGGACCAAATGGAAATGAGAACGGAAATCCTGAAGAGGCCGAGCATGGCCACTGAGGAGCAGCGCCCCGAGCACCGCCCGAGTGCTCTTCTCTGCGCCAGGCCCTCGGCTGCCTACACGGCGGTTCCCAGGCAGAGCCGGTGCTCCGTCAGAGCCGTGTGCTCACACCCAATTCCCGGCTTCTTCACTCCAGCTGCCTGAGAGGGTGGAATGTGGGGAGCCAGCACAGAAGCAGCCAGCACTGGTGCGCTGGGCACGGGCCTCCCCACGCTGCAGGAGGAGACGGGAGGGCCAGGTCAGGGGACCCCAGGGTTGCACTGAGGCAGGCACAGGAAAAGCAGGCGAGCCCGTGCTATCTCTTCGTAGAAAGAGCAGATTCCCAGGAACAGTCAGAGAGGCCTGGCTCTGAAGCCAGCCTCTGTCTTCCCACCAGGTAGGTGACTTAGCAACCTCGTGTATGAACATAGCTCCCAATCTGTAAAATGACAGGCCCTGAACATGCCCCTGCGGTGATTCTCCTGGGTCCTGTGTGCTACCCGCTGCCTCCCCAAGGCTGCCAGTCAGCAGAGCTCAGGGGTATCTGGTCGCGTGGCAGTGACTAACATGTTATCTCAGTCAGGGCCTCTTCTCTGGGGACACCAGAGGGAGGCCACAACCACCTCTGAGCTGGGCCACACAGGTCTACCTCTTTCAAGGACCTGGACCCCTGACAGGTGGGCACCTCTACCCCGCTGACAGATGAAGACCTGGGGCTCCAGGGAGGACTTCCTTCCTCGCCTTTAGCCATGGGAGCCAATGGCCTTCCCACTCTGACACAGCTAAGGTAGCACTTGTTCTCCCCAGGAGCCAGCAGCATGGATCAACTGCCCTGTCCCTGTCCTAGGTCACCGCTGTCATCACTGTGGGGTTAGGCTTGAATCTGTTGTAAGATGTCACGAGAAATCCACCCCTCATGCAGATCTCCCTTCTCATGCTCAAGTTCCTCACCAGCAAAGCCAGGTCTGCTAGTGGCCCCGCTCTCCGTCTTCTCCTGAGAACCTCTGGGCATCGACACCATGGCTTCAGGAGACTCGTTCCGAGATTTTATACATATCAGAGTTGGAGGCACCCCGCGTGGAACTGTCATGTTCCAGGGGGCTCCAAAAACAAAGCTGCTTCCCTGCTGGGTCCTCATAAGCTTGGCTTGGTAACCCCACAGCCCAGGAGACACCTGTGGGCACACTGGGCAGAGGGCAAGGCAGTGGGTGAGGCATCGGGCAGTGGGTGAGGCAGTGGGCAGCGGGTGAGGCAGTGGGCAGTGGGTAAGGCAGTGGGCAGCGGCCTCAGAGTGTACTTCTGCCCCTGCCCATGCAGGGAGTTTGGCAGATTAGACATTGCTAAGTCCTGAGTTTCCTCCACTGAAAGGAAGTGGTGACAACAATCTTGCTGTAAAGATTAAGAGGTGTTGGCCTTTTTCCACCCGTTTGACTTCACTGTACTGCTCCCTCATGCAGAGTAACTTGGTACAAAAGCCAGGAGTGACAAGCAGGACCTGTGCTCTCTGCGTAGCGCCTGTGTTTGGCACAAGGGGACTTTCACACTGCTCTCGTGAACTCAGCCGTGGGCCGCTTAGCATGGCCTCTTCGTGCCACCAATGTGTCCAGGGCCGAGCCACTTTTCCCCTGGGGAAATCTGCAGCAGACTTCCCCGA
Organism: Tympanoctomys barrerae; assembly: GCA_002564285.1. NCBI lineage: Eukaryota > Metazoa > Chordata > Mammalia > Rodentia > Octodontidae > Tympanoctomys > Tympanoctomys barrerae. Next base: position 4,160 of record NDGN010750701.1, on the reverse strand, counting down.
GAGCCTTGGTTCTAAACACACAGCACAGTGGAGGAGGGACTGCGTCCAACGTTGGAAAATTCGTTGTTAACTAGCTATTACTTTATCGTGTGAACCGCTGAAGCACACCACGGAGATCTGACAGTCAGACACACGCAGTGGCCAGTGGACTTGCACTGAAGCGGCGGTGAGAGGACAGGCCACCGGCCTGCTTGGTGGCTCTGCAGTGCTTGCTGCCTCTGGGGTCGTCCATCCGAACAAAGGGACTGTGAGACAGACGCATACGCAGCCCTCTAAACTGGCTGCTCCCTCTCCCTGGAGGTCGAGCCTTCAAGCCATTACTCGGCCAATAATCACCGTGCGTGGCTGCGCCTGTGCACAGACCTGGTGTGGAGCCGAGCAAGACGCGGGAGCCCCTCGTCCTCTCTGTGAGCTGAAGCTGGCGAAAGCAACTGCGAGCAGGGAAGCGGGCAGAGCTGCAGCACAAGCCGCAGACGCATGATGACGGCGCCAGCTGGGTGCTGACGGGGACAGGACCAGCAAGGCCCAGAGCCAGGAGAATCCAGGCAGGGGCTGGGAAGGGGGAGTCTGCCCCACGAGGAGCCCCAAGGGCGTCCACTAGGGCCTCGCTGGAGCCAGGGAGATGGCGCACACCTGTAACCCAGAGGGAGGCTGAGGCGGGAAGGTGGCCATGAATTCCAGCCCAGGCGAGGACACAGTGAATTCAACGCCAGCTAGGGCTACAGAGCAACACCTGTCTTTTTTTTAAGTCTCACTTGTTCAAGGAACTAAGTAAAACTTATCAAACAATTGTGCGTTTGTGGAAGAATCATCAGTTTATTGAAGAATGACAAGGTCAGTCGGCGTGCACACCCTTCCTCCTGGGCGCGCTGAGGTGTTTATCTTGGTTCTTCTCACGAGCACTTTACAGGTGTACAAAGAGCTGCTTGTTTGGCACACAGTGCTGCAGTTTATGAGCTGTACACGCTAACTTTTCTGCTTGGGCTACAATTTCCTTCTCTATAAAATGATGTATTTAAAATGGAATTTTTACAAACCAAGGAGGAACTTGCAGAGAAAGAAATTAAGAAAATACCCTCCAAAACATAAAAAAGAGCCTAGGAATGAATTTAACCAAAGAAGTAAAAGACTGCTAATAAAACTTTGAAAGAAATATATAGAACACCAAACTAGAATGATATCCCATAATTATGCATTGGAGGAATTAATACGGTTAAAATATCTATGCTACTCAAACTAATTTACAAATTTAATGCAATCTTCATCAAAGCATCAATGACATTCTTCACTAAACAGGAAGGCACCAGGTGTGACGGTTCGTACCTGTCATCTTCACACTTGGGAGGCTGAGCCTGGAGGCTTGTCTCAAGTTTAAGAACAGGCTTGACTACATAGTGAGTGCAAGGCCAGTATGAACTACGCAGCACGACACTGTTTCAAAAAAATTAATTAATTAATTAAAAGGTAATATTAAAGTCATCTAACAGCACAGAAGATTGAAAAGGTGCAAAGGAATCTTGAACAGAAAGCAAGTCTAGAAACATAATGCTTGATCTCAAAACATAAAACAAAACTCTAATAAGCAAAAACACATGGTGAACTAATAAACATATAGATCAATGTGACAGAAATAGGTCCGTGACTTCTATAGATGACTGATTTTCAACAAAGTTGCCAAAACTTATATTGGATAAAAAATGATTTCTTCTAGAAGCTGTGTTGGGAAACTGGGTGCCCTTAGACAAGGTGAAACTGGTTCCCCGGCGTGTCGTGCTGGCCCTGCCCCGGGGCACATGAGACAGGGGGTTGAGACTGGCGTGGTGGTGCCCGCCTGTAATCCCAGCGCTTGGGAGGCTGAAACAGGAGGATCACTTCGAGTCCAGACTGCGTAGGGAGACCTTGTACAGCCTGTTCTAAATACATTAAGAAAACCCTCAAGGCAAAATATATCAGAAGCTTAAATATAAAAATGGAAACTGTGAATCTAGAAGAAAATATTGTGGAAACAGTTCAGGAGCTTGGTGTAGGCAATCGTTTTTGTTTTGTGGTACTGGGATGGAATCCAAGTACCTCTACCAATGAGCTACACAGCTCCAAGCATTTTTTGTTGTTGTTGTTGTTTTTTGTTTCTTTTTTGTATTTAGTACAGGGCCTTACTACATAGATTGGACTCATAAAAAGCCTTCTGTTCTCAGCCTCCCAAGTGCTGGGATTACAGATGCGCGTCACCTCGCCCAGTCTCAATCACCATCTCAGCATGCCTGGGGGTGGGGCTGGCATAGGTGCCAGTGACCGACCCCCAGCCGCCGTGCTCTGCCATCTGGCCAGCCCCCAAGCATTTTTTGAGAAAGGCTTTGTTAAGCTGCATGGGCTGACCTTGAATGTATGATCTTCCTGTCTTAGCCTCCTGAGTTTCTGGGATTACAGGCATGTACCTTCCTGCCCTGCTAGAAAATTGTTTCTTAAATAAAACCCCCAAATCACAAAAAGACTAAATCAAAAGTAGACAAACAGAATGGTATCAAGTGAAAAAGCTTCTGCATAGTAAAGAAAATAAGCAACAGACCAAAAAGTAATGTACAGAGTGTGAAAAAAAGATACACAACCTGTTCTGAAAAAGATAACACCGAGAAGACATAAAAAACTAAAACTATTCAACTGCATAAAGACAAGTTATCAAATAAAAAATAAGCAAATGTTAGGCTTTCTATCTAAATTCCTCCAAAGCCTCATGCAGTCGTTGGTGGCGGTTCTCGGAGGTGGCGGAATGGAGAGGACGTGATGCCGAGAGTAAGGACGCGCGATTGCCACATCCGTCCCCCGCTGGCCTGGCACCGCCCGGGTCCCGGCAGTCTAGATACGAGGCTCGCGGGCCGCGGCAGCTCTGAGCGCGTGGACTCGCTGTCGCTGCCCTGGCCTGCCACCTCGGCAGGCACAGTCTCTGCCACCTTACCCTCGCCAGGCCACCCTGCCGGAGCCCGCGGACTGCAGACCGAAAGCTCTGCGCGCTCCGAGCCAGAGAGGCCTTCCTCCTTTAACTTTCGGTGTTGCTGTTTTGACTCAGCGATCAGAAAAAAGTGACTAACACATGTCAGCTGAATAGACAGCGCTCCACACAGATTCAGCAATGACCACGAAGTCTGTGGGCGGAGAACACGCACCATCGCCAACAATCGGGATCTGAAAGCACGAACCGCAGCGAGACACCATCTCACCCAAGGCAGGAGGGCTATAATCAAAGAGACTGAAAAATGCTGGCGAGAACGTAAGAAAGGACAACGCTTACACGACGCCGTTTGAAATGTAGATTAACAGGCTCTGCGAAGATCATATTGAGGTTCCCCAAAAAGCTAGAATTGGCAGGATCAGACACCCCGCTTTCCTACAAGGCACACAGGCCAAGGAAATGGACTCGGACTCCCAGTGAAGCCAGCGTACTGCAGCATTACCTTCTTTATCCAAGATGCGCAGGCAACCAAGAGCCAACTGATATATGAAGGAATTAGCAAGACGTAGCAAGTATACTCGGTGGGACATGGTTCAGCCACAAAGAACTTCGGCCATTTCCAATATCGTGGATGGAAGACATTACAGCAAGGAAAGAAGCTAGGCACAGGAACAGCAAATGCCGCGCGCTCTTCTTCATATATGAAAGCTTGTAAAGCTGATTTCATACAAGCATAGTACAGGATATGAGTTATCAGAGGCTAGAAAAGAGAGGGAGAGGGTCAAGCCGTAACCTGCTGATTTGGACAGGCAAAACCAGTTAGATTAGAGGATTAAAGCCTAGTATCTTATAGTACACAGTTAGTTTAGTCAATAATTTATTGTATATTTATTTATTTATTAAGTATTTAGGACATGGTCTGCAGGATCTCACTACACAGATCAGACTCAGTGATCCTCCTGTTTTCAGCCTCCCAAGCGCTGGGATCACAGGTGCGTGCGACCGTGCACAGTCTCAGTCGAACACTGGCCGCTGTGCTGTGCCCAAGCAGGAGCTTTACTCCGCTGAGCTATCTGGCCGACCTTTACTGTGTATTTCTTTCTTTCTTTTTTTTGTATTTTAGGGAAAGATCTAGAGGGCATTCAGGGTCTACTACTAGATCAGACTCATAGTGATCTGCCTGTTTACAGCCTCCCAAGAGCTGGGGTTACAG
>NDGN010749896.1:0-12166 GCA_002564285.1 Tympanoctomys barrerae | reverse complement strand
TTTGTATTTTGCATACTCAAGGTGAGAAATAAGTTTTAAATAAACCTATAATATTTTATCTCAGTAATTTGTTGGTTTTTTGTCCTAGAAAAATATGTAACACATTTCAGTTTAAGCACTGAGGTGTGGGACGTGTGAAAACACACACCTAAAAGCCAACTTCATCTCAGCAGAGGCCATAAAAGACTTGTTTTTTTAAGCTACTTGGTTTTATAATCAGACCTTTCACAGCTGAGAGTTTCAAGTATGGGAAGTTGTGGAGCTATCTGGTCAGGGTTTGTCCTTTAGGAACGAGCATAAAAATCGCTTCCTGGAAGCGGTTTCCTTACCTGAGTGGGATTTTGCAGAGAGAAACAGGGCGATTGTTTGCTCAGTTTTTATGAGTCCTCACCAGTAACCTTACACATTTCCAGTTTTGCATTTTAAAAAAATCTATGGTTTGTCTTTAATTAAAAATAAATGAAAATATAAAGGCTTCTCTGTGGAGGTCTGGCCTTGCACTTTACCACAAAATTTGAGTAACAAAAGCGCCTTAACGAGGCAGGGAACACAGTTCCACAGCGCCCTCCTGAGGATCAGAGGCCGCTTTTGTGTTACCCTCAAGTCGCGTTTCTAGCAGAGTATTTTGAAACTTCATCCCGCTGATTTAAAGACAAGGAATAGAGGGACAAAATAAAAGATGACTCTTTCAGGGGTGGGGTGTTGAGAGCGGGACTCGGTGGCAGGGTGCACCTTAGCTTGGGCTGGAGCCCCAGTGCCACCCTCCCCAAAATACGAACCAAAGAACTTTGATTTTTAGCGCTCACTTGGGGCAGCACACAGACTAGAATTAGGAGGACACAGATTAGAGTGGCCCTTGCACCTGTGCAAAGGATGAGGTGGAAATTCATAAAGCGTTCCGTATTTTGTAATACGTATTTTTTAAATGGTGTATTTTAAGTTTGTAGCATTTGTTTTTGAAGTTATTTTAAGTTTAAAACCATTACTAAAATCTTAAGTTGTTTTGAGATGGGAGCCAAAGACAGTGCAGTACAATGATTTGTGTCATAAGATGGAAAGGCATTTCTGACATTCGTTGACACAACAGTGATGTCAGTGACTAATCAGATTGTCAAAGAGAAGGAGTTGACTGGCATTCTGGCATTTTGGTATTTTTTTTTTTTTGGAGACAGGGTTTCACTTCACAGTTCAGGCTGGCCTCAACCTCATTCTGTAGCCCAGGCTGGCCTCAGATTCAGCCTCCCGGGTGCTGGGATTACAGGTATGTGCCGCCCCACCCAGCATGGAATTTTCTTTAGAGAGCTTCTTACCTCTTCTTTATAGGTAACATTCAGAAAGGCTACCGTAGTACATTTGCACCATAGTACATTTTATAAATGGAATTTAAAAAAAAAAAAATAAGAGATTTGCAAAAGGCTGGTGGTGGCTCAACACAAAGTGTTTTCGTTGGCTTTGAAGAGTCCCAGCATGACTGGAAAAACGTGGCATGTGTCTTTACGTAAAAGAAAACAGGTGCATCATTAGGATGGAATTTTATGTGGCCACAAACATATCCAAAGCATATTTAATGACATGGAAAAATGCTCATGGTATGTTGAGTGGAAAAAGTAGGATACGTGACGAGAACTAGTACGCTGCAGTTGTGTGTATGTGAAGTGTACATCTCTGTCCGGTGAGAGAAACAAGGAAATTAAAAGGCTGCGAGGAAGCCCGAAATCACTAACACTGGCTTTCTCAGTTTAAGTTTTCCTCTTGTCCAGCTTTCAGACATTCTCAAATACGTATGATAAGTACAGAGACAGCTTTTTCAAAGAATTAAGGGAAAAATAGGCTTTATTTTTAAGAGCAATTAAAATTGTGTTACTAAAACTGCCCACGTTGTGATGTTGTCTTTTAAATTCAGATTCTTAATATTCTCCCTCTTACTCAGCACCTTCTGACATACTGTTCATGTATGAAAATGATTTTTTGTATGAATGTTAGCATCTTTGCTGACTGCCTGTTATCCAAAACAGAAGAAACTTCCCGAATAAACTGTCAGGACGCTTTAAATCCGTTCATATTTTTCTGGTGTCACGCAGAAACATTGCTTCACGTCTTTTTTCTAAACTTAAAAAAGAAAGCTTCGGTATCTAGTATGAATAGGGAGGCTTTCCCCCACAGGTAACAGGACAAAACTCTATTCACCGCTTACAAGTAGCCCAACTATGTGCCCTCATGCCTGTCAGCTCTGCACGCCTCCGCACACTGTCATTACGCTGTCGCAGTGCCACACACTGTATAATAAAGAGCACCTAATAATTGAGACGCCTGCTTATTATATTTTCCCTATGACATTTAATTTTATATGTCCTAGATTTTAGCTCATGTGTGTACACACACAAAGGCTTAACAATAGTTCTTCCTGTGCATCAACAGATTCTCGGTTCTGCTCTATTTCATACTCTTTCTACCTCACACCTATTGGACTCTTGCAGTCCTGTTTTGGCTTAGAGGGGGAGGATGGTTGGGGGGAATGACACCTTCCCTTTCATGTTATTCTGGTTAAGGCGGGAGAATTGCTGTGAGCTTGCAAGCAGCCTGGGCTACATACCAAGTTCAAGGCCAGAGTGAGCTACATAGTGAGACCCTGTCTCAGAACCAAACCAAACTAAAAATTATTCTTTTAGAAACATTAAATAGTATTTGATAGCACAGAGTTAGCCAACTTTATACATAAATTTTCATATAAAGAAGCCCAAGGGGTACAGTGTTTATGTAAGGAAAGCAACTCTACAGGGGAAAGGTTTGGGTTTCGTCTTGTTGAGACAGGGTCTTGCTATGCCTCTCAGGCTGGCTTTGAGCTCAGCTTATCCCACATTGGTCTCAGACTCACAACGGTCCTCCTGCCTCAGCCTCCCAACTGCTAGGATTACAGGTCTGGGCTACCACGCCCAGTGGTGGTGTGGTGGGAAAGTTTAAAACAAGCATGGTGGGATACCTGTTGTGCATTATCTGAATTTAGCAACCTGGGTCAACCACCCGGCATATGTCCTGACTTCTCATGCTGTTCGGCCCAAAGACTTGCAAAGGTAGATATGTAATCATATACAGATACAAATTCCCTGTAATGAATGTGGTTATTATGTGTACCTAAACTGTAGCAATAAATTTAATTTTTTTTAAAAAAAGGTAGATTTGTAGACCAGATACCCCTGTACCCCACAAATACCTCCCCTACCACCAATCCTAGGCACTTTCTAGTCCCACACAAAACATTTACATTTCTATTTTTGTCATTTTATTTATTATGTATTATATTTTATATATTTATTTTAGTTGCATATTTTCTTAGTCCCTTGTACAGCCCATTGTACATGGACATGTTTTTATAGGGCTAAACCGAAGCTATGTCTGCCTCCTAAAGGCTGTTTATGAAACTATCATTCATTGTTCAACAGCAGAGTCATTCAATAATATTTTCTATAAAACCACCACGATCATCTACACACTGGAGGCTGTGGAATGTTCCTCCGAACATGAAAATGAAAAAGTTGTCAAAATCGCAGTGCTGGATGAAAATAAATGGCTTTTTAAGTTTTACATTAAGTGAAACTAAAATAAAAGTTGGAAACGAACCCAACTTCTGGAAGACTTTTCTGTAAACAGAAGAGCGAATGCTAAGTACATTTCTCACCACCTCTTGTCAAATGAGTACCTTCTTAAATCTTGAAATACCTGATGCCTCCCTGTCCTGGTCACACAGTCAAAACAGGGAGGCAAAGGCAAAAATGTTAGCAGAAACCTAGTGAATCTTTCCGGCTGCTGTGGGGGCTACTAGAGTCCATGGGCAGGACAGGGAGGACGCAGGCCCAGCAGGCAGGTGGCTTTTCTGCAACCTTGAATACCTGGAGTCCTTCCTTTTGTTTTTTCTCAGCCCTTGAACGGTGTCACTTTTTTGAATTGCTTGAGTCTCCTCTGCAACCTAGATGAGTCAGCAGGTTGCAATGGGTGCGCCTGAAGGTCCTTCTGCAAATGTCCTTAAAGGAAAAGCAGGAAAGAAATAGAAGCCCAATTTAATAACAGCCAAAAGTAAATTCTCTCTTAAGGGATCCCCTAGAGATCTCATCTGAGTTCACCTAAAAGAACAGTTTCAGTGATGCAGCTCAATAATTACAATGATGCACCATATATTTCTTTTCAATATCCATGTTATAAAGGCCAACCAGATAGCTCAGTGGACTAAAGCAACTGCTTAGGCAGACCCAGGGGCTGGGGTTCAATCCCTGGCATGCCGTGCTGGCCCTGCCTTCGGGGCATGCTGAGCTATGATTGAGACTAGGTGTGGTGCTACGCGCCTGTAATCCCAGCACTTGGGAGGCTGAAAACAGGAGAATCACTACAACTCCAGTCACACTGTAGACCCTGTACTAAATACATTTTTTAAAAAAATCTGTGTTACATGTTATCATCTAGGTATAGCAGGAAGCAAGAGAAGTAGCTGCCAGGTGTAGTGGTGCAGGCCGATAGTTCCAGCACGCAGGAGGGTCAGCCTGAGTTCAAATCCATCCTGAACTACAAGCAAGATGCTGACTCAAAACTCAAAGACAGAGAAGTAGCTTTTTATGCAGCAACACGTTGATGATTGATAGGAGATAAAGTGATAGGACTAAGCCCCTTTTGTGTTTGTTTGTCTTTTTGAGACAGGGTCTCGCTATGCAGCTCGGGCTGGCCTTAGACTCACTTTGTAGCGTAGGCTGGCCTCAAACTGTCAAAGATCCTCCTGCCTCAGCCTCCTAAGTGCTGGGGTTACAGGCCTGGGCCACCATGCCTGGGCTGATGGAGGTTGGACAAGTAGTTAGACCTATCCAGTCCATGCCCCTGAGGCCAGGAGGGTGAGTGGGTTCCAATCCCTATCTAGCCTGTATCACCTGAATCAGTGGTCACACCGGATCAGCCGGTCACTGCACAGTGGCCAAACCTCCATGACACGGACCAATGCACTCTGGGGCTCTAACCCATACCCCCTTCGAAGCCTTTGCAGTGGGTAATAGCTTTACGGGAAATTGGCGGAACCCTGGGCTCACTTGCTAAAAGCCCGAGAGGTAAGTACATTTGTGCTAACCATGAAAGCGGAGTGTCTCAGGCACAATTAGAAGGCATTCTCTGCACAAGGACAGGGACTCTCTAATTTAGGTCACTGTTTTTTTTGCTGGTATTCAATAATACTTAGTTCTTCACAGGGCTGTCAGCTTTGTGAAGTGTTTACAGTCTTCACTACCTCAGTAAGAGGCAGGAACGGGATTTTCTCCTCCCTCACCCGTTAGACAGATGAAGAAACTGAGGCTTCCTTCACAGGTCCATTTCCACCACTATTTGTTTACTGTTTTGTGTGTTTGTGCTTTTGGGAAAGGGCCTTGTTCTGTCATCCATGCTGGCCTTCAATTCAGTGTATAGGCTAGTTTCAAACTCACAACCCTCCTGCCTCAGCCTCACAAGTGCTAGGATCACAGGCATGTGATACCACACCTAGCTTGTTTTGTTTCCATTTCTCATTCTTTCTGACATACTCAAAGCACTTCTAATACTTTTGTCTTCAGTCCTCTGGGCAGGTAGGACTAGAGGCAGAGCAGATACACACACCCCAGAAGCGTTTGCTAACATCCAGGTTTTCTCCCCCAGTGAACCTGTTTAGAGTCAGAAGCCCGAGACGGTCTGTCTCCGTCAGTGTGCTCTTTCCTTTGTCAGGGAAGACGGGGGAAGTCAAGTTTCCTGCACCTGTTTCTTCAGCCAGTCGTGAAACCATGAAGTGGTTCATTGTACCATGAATACAATCTAGGCGTTTAGCTCTGGGGTGAAAGGAAAGGCCCTCACAGAGGCCCAGCCCACAGGCAGCCGTCCTGGGCCTGCCTTCTGGTGATCCTCCTCTCCCTGCCTTTTCCTGGTCCCTGGTGCCCACTGTGAATGGGGCCAGCGGCTCCATAGCAGCATCCTCTGCAGCCGCTGCTGAGCTGGACTGGCTGTGCCAATGTCTTTTCAACCACACACACACACACACACACACACACACACACACACACACACGGTCCGCTAAAGCCCGTGAGCCCTTGCTTGCGGGGTTGGTCTGTGCTGTTTCTGGAAAAACCCCGTATTTCCTTAACAAGAGCCTCAGTGTCCCTCAGAGCCTCACTTTTAAAAAGACTCCTCCACAGTCCTCGCTCTGGATCTTTCATTGGACGCTAATCCTTCCATATTGGGGGGCCTTGTGGGTCTGGGCCCCCCAACGAAAAGGAACTTCTGGAATGCAATCAGAGCTTTACTTCTTTGCCACAGAATACCCAGTTACTGGACTCAGTTGAATAAATCAATCATTAACCAAATATTTAACCAAAAGAACCTAGCATCTCTCTTTAGAGGAGTCGTCCTTTATGTGTTTGATTGGCTGTTAGTTTCTTTTGAGATACAGACTCACTATGTAGCTCGGGCTAACCATGAACTTGCTATGTAACCCAGGCTGGCCTTGAATTGGGGATCCTCCTGCCTCAGCTACCTGAACGTTAGGATTGTAGAGAGGCACCACTATATGCAACTAAGGATTCTCCCTTGCCAGGCGAGTCCCTGCTTTGCTTCTGGAAAGTTTCATTCACTGAAAGGCTCTTGTGTTTTGCGGGAGGAGCTGAAGGTCAGCAATGTACAGAAATAATGAGGAGTTGGTTGGGCATGTCCTCCAGGAAGCCAAAATTGGAGAAAAGGGATATACTATATATGATCCCTGTGCATCCTTTCAAAGGAAAAGTTACGGTGTGCTAAGAACAGATAACAAAAGTTTTAACAGTTGCACTGTGAAAGCTTTCAAAAGGCCCCTTCTCCTGCAGGCTCCTGGGGTGGCTGGTCAGCCAGACAGGAAGGGCCAGCTCTTGGTGGTTGTGAAGTGCCATAGGGCCTGCTGCTCTTGAAGTCGGAGACCTCTCATGTTGCTGGGAAGACAGTAGTAGTCCTACTTCTTTAAAATCCCTGTAAAAAATAGTGCATGGCCAGGCATGGTGGTGCATGCCTGAAATCTGAGTACTTGGCAGGCTGAGGCAGGAGGATTGCTGCAAGTCTAAGGCAGCAATCATATAGTGAGACACCACCCACACTCAAATAGTGCATGGAACTAGCAGAAGCCTGTCTTTGAGGTACAGCTCCGCTCTCATCAAAGAAGGGCCCGAACTGTAACAGTACATTTGATGCCTGTAATCCCAGCTGAGGAGGCTGAGTCAGGAGGATATCAAGTTGAAGACCAGCCTGGCTAACTTAGTGAGATCCTGTCTTAAAAAATACAAAGGTGGGGCCGGGGAGATGGCTCAGTAGAATAAGCGCTTGCCTGTCAAGCACAAGGGCTTGAGTTCAATCCCTGGTTCTGCCAAAATAAATAAATAAATACAAAGGTGCTGGCATGCCTATAATCCCAGCACTTGGGAGACTGAGGCAGGGGAATCTTTGCAAGTTCAAGACCAGCCTGGGCCACAAAGTGAGCTCAAGGCCAGCCTGAGCTGCATAGGGAGAATCTGTCTCAAAAAGACTAAAACAAACAAAAATACAAAGGGCTGGGGAGACAGCTCAGTGGTAAGGCACTCCTAGGCTCAATCCCAAGTATCCCAAAGATGAAACAGAAGGCTCCATTTTGTTCGTTTGTTTTTGGTCTGTTTCATTTTGAGACATGGTCTCACTATGTAGGCTGGCCTCAAACTCACAAGGTTCCTCCTGCCCCAGCCTCCTGAGTGCTGGGATTACACGTGTGTGCCACCATGCCCAGCCTCAACAAGTATTTAGCTGTGGGTTATACCCCTTCTTTAGCATCCCGTGACCAGCCCACACAAATACTCTGCACGCAGCACCATGTTCCCCCAGAGAACACAGGAGCCGCCCCTCCTGTTACAGTAGCATTCCAGCTGTGTGTGCCTGTCCCTTTGCAGGAGCTCCATTCAAACTCGCGTGGCCAGCTCAAGGGCCTGCTGCGCAAGGCTTTGTGCACAGGGAAGAAGGAGATGGTGGAGCTGCGCGCGCCCAGCGCTCCTCTGCCCAGTACGCCAGCTCTGTGGAGCGCGTGGGCCACGCTAAGCAAAGGTTGGAATCCAGGCCCTGGATACGTTGGTTCCTCCTGGGACAGGGTGGCTCTTTGAGCTGCTCAACCTCATTCACTACAAACACAGCTACAATATTTCCTCCTACGATTTTCTCCATTCCTTATTATTTAGATACATTCGAATTGGTTACCAGGTGCGTGTTACGTCATGTTAAAACATGTTAGTCAGGTTTGGCATAAGGTTTTGGCTTTATTCAACAAAATATCATAAAGTTCGGTTGGAATTAATGATTCAGGCAGAATGGAACTTCATCTTTTTTGTGGGGTTGTTTAACCCAAGAAACACCGCAGGCTTCCATGCTTCGAAGTATGCATTATGCGGGCCTCCGATACAAACTGATTTTTGTTTTAGGCCTGACATATGCAGATGAGGAGTATAACTGACTTCATGGGCCTTGGTGGAGCCAAAGTCTAGAGAGACTGAAGAGGATTTGCCTAGGGGGATTCTTTGCATTGAAGACTTTGTTAGGCAAAAAACACTCTCACAAGAGCGTCTGATTTGCAATTGGTGCCTTTGTGGCAGGATTAGAAGATCTCCATTGTTTAATGTTTGGATCTAAATTTGCATTTGGAGACACATGACCTCTTCCAGGTTTGGTTCTCCTTTATTTTCATTTTCTTCTGATATATGCAGATACTGGATGTTTAAAAAAAACAAAACAAAACAAAACAAAAAAAACACCCTGATAAAATTGCTTAGTGGAATGTTTGCACTGATTAAGGATGTTTGATAGGGTGGTTTTCTCTGAGTGGTTGCAACCTACCTGGCCCCAGCAATACCCAGCTGGTTGTCTATCTAGCTACTGACAATTGATAGGTGCAGATCTTCTCATTTCATTGATTTCCTTAATTCAAATGCATGGGCACTGCTGAAGAGAGAAATCTCTACAGAGACAGAATCAAAACGTAGATCTGTAAAAGGAACTGACGGGCAAAGTCCTGATTGCCTCTGGACATATTTCAACACTTCTTTCAAAGTCTTCCTCTATAAATAAAGGTTTGAGAAAAATTATTTTAGGTTTACCATAACAATATTCTCATCTCAACATGATGTTTAACTACCTGTCCTTCAGTAAACAATTTTTAACTAACATTTGCTTTGACAATGTTCCCAGATGGGCAACATAAAACCTGGAATAGAAACTGCAATGCGTGAGGAGGGACAATTACCCAGATTGTGGGTTTAGCCCATGTGGTTGGTTGGTTCGTTTGTTTTCTTTTTAACTCTTCAGGTTCTTCTCTCACCTTTATCTTTGTCACTGGCCACAGGTCAGCAAGACAAAAGTCCTAGGGAGCTTGGACTTGGACTTGGAATCACTGTAGAGAGACAGGTAAGCAAGGGGAGAGAGGATAAAAGGATTCACGTGTGTTGAGCACCTTTGCTACGCCAAGAACTTAGAGACTGGGTAAGCCTGTTTTATTTGGGGGATGGGGTAAGGCTCAGAGGGACCCAGTGACTTATTCCAATCACTCCCACTGCTTTGGAAACCTGGGCTGCTGCTGCTACCACCTGATGCTGTCTCTCAGATAGAGAGACTAAGGTGCCCCCCCACTCCTAGGAATGTGTGCTTGTTTTTTAATCTAAACAGGGAGATGTTTGGTGTACACAAAGCTGTATGGGCAAGATTGACTGAACCTGCCCCTTTTTCTAACAGACAAGGACTCTTATCTATCATTCTATTAAAAGGGCCTTACATTCCTGTAGGCTTCAGCTTAGACAATGATTACAGAAAACGCAGTACTTGCTGTATCATAGGCACCCCCCTACCACGCACCCAATCACCAAGAGTAAATAAGGCTGACCTTTCTTCCCGGATCTTTCATTCACAGATTTCAAAGCATTTTACACGTGTACTCAATTCAGTTAGAACAAGGACTACCAGCCTTGGTGTCCTTGGGCCAATTTAAGAAAGTACAGTACCTCCTGGGAGTGTGCTGGGCTCACACTTCTGGAATCCCTGCTATTTGGAAGGTGAAGAAGGAAGATTCTGAGTCTGAGATCAGCCTGGGCAATTTAGCAAGAGCCCATATCAAAGAATAAAGAAAAAGGAACTATCTTGCTGAAGGTCACACAGTCTTGAGTCCCTGTCCCTGCAGAATGCAGCAGAGGAAGCCAGGAGCCAGGAGTGGCCTATTTGGTCCTGAGTTTCGAGCCCACATTCTCAGCCAGGACTGGTGGGAAACACTCTTCGTTATTGCCTACCTTCCCAGACCTTTTGCCAACATTCTTCTAATGCTCCCAATGTCTGAAGATAATCCCTTTTCCCCTCACCAGGATCCCAACTTAAAATAGATCTGGGCATGTGCCATAGGCAGGAACGAATGACTCAGAGAGCCATTACAGACCCTGGCAGCAAGGACAGCCACAAGAGTACAGGAGCAGGACTGGAAGGCATCCCAAACAGCGAGCCACCCAAGGCCTCCTCTGCGTGACCGGGGAAGCCCAGGCCCCATGTGCCCTGGAGTTGTGTCCCTGCAGAAGCTCACTCTTGTCCAAGACTGCCCTGGCCCTCTCCCTCCTGCACATGAGCTCACAGGTGCCTGGCTGAGCAAGCCCCAGAGATCACTTAACCAAGACAGGCAGCAAGGAAGGAGCCAGGTCTTCATCAGGACGCAAGTTTGGCATCAGGAATAGCAGTCTTTCCTACAACCTGTGCTGATCTGAGAGACTGTCTACAGCGAGGTCCTGTTTGGGGCTGGGGTGTGGCGCTTGACTGCCAACACTGCAAGGAAAAAGAATTATATATAATCTAGTCTTTTCTGTGTCTAACAGCAGTACCCTAGTTATGAAAGTTCTAGAACATCTCAGAGTGGACAACTATGGCCAAGTGTGGTTATGTACACCTGGGTCACAGCGAGGCGGGAGGCTGAGGCAGGAGGATCACAAGTTCAATGGTCTGGGCAATTTAGGGAGGCCCTGTCTCAAAATAAAATTTATGGAAAAGGGGTGGGGATGTTCAGTGACAGAGCACTTGCCTCGTGTGCACAAGACCCTGGGTGCACGCTGGCACCACCAGGAAAGGCCAAAAGCTGACATTCATCAAGGGTACTTCATGCTATTCCTATTCTCAGTGTTTTACACACTTTCTCCTTTAGCCCTTGAAGTAACCATATGAGACAGACATCAGTATTCTCATTTGAATGACAAGGGATCTGAGGTTCAGGTAACCTGGCTGGAATGAGGAAAAAAATTGAGTGCATTCCAAAAGTGATGGTGTCCGCCTATAATCCCAGCAGTCTGGGAGGCTGAGGCAGGAGGAGGACTGTACATTCAAACTCATTTGGAACCTTAATTGACTTACCAAGACCTTATCTCAAAAAATTTTTAAAAAAAACCTGCAATTGAAAAAGCATGCTAGGTCATTAAAAATTTAAAAGGCTGGGGCTGGGTATATAGATCAGTGTGAAGGTCCTAGATGTAATCTCAAGTAACACACACATGAGACTGGAATTTCAACCTGACTCTTCCATACCCATGTAGTCTTCTTTCTTTTGAGACAGGATCTTGCTATGTATTTTAGGCTGGCCTCAAATTTGAAGAGTTCCCCCTGCCTCAGCCTCTGCAGTGTGCTGAGATTACTGGTGTAAGCCATACACTATTTATGTGCGGAATAATGCTCAGAATTTAAGCAGGTGAAAGCCTATATCATGTGAGGCAGTGTGTTCAGGAGTTTGGGGTACACCCGTACTGAGGAATTCTGCAGGGACAGCTCAGGGGCAGTTCTGTGATCAGCTCCCCCACCCTGCCTCCTCTACCTTTGTCTCTAACCTGCTTGCTGCTTCCTCCTGGCACTTACCTGGCTTGCAGAGTGTAGGACTCGTGCATTACTGGCTCCGCACCCCGCAAGAGGGGGAGGGTGGCGCCTGACAAAGCGTGTTCTGCATCTGGGAGGTGCCCAGCAACATCTGTTGGCTTCTAAGAATGTAGCAAACTCTTGTGCATTCTGTCTCTCTTCCTACACAACAGGAACAATTTATACTCTCTCCCTTTTTTTTATTTGTATTTATTTATTTGTTTTGTGTGTGTGTGTGTGTGTGGCCAGCTCAGCCCACCAGGGG
>NDGN010749865.1:0-15300 GCA_002564285.1 Tympanoctomys barrerae | reverse complement strand
TTCTTCTTCTTCTTCTTCTTCTTCTTCTTCTTCTTCTTCTTTTGCAGAACCAGGGATTGAACTTAGGTCCTTGTGCTTGCCAGGGAAGCTCTTATTCCACTGAGCCATCTCCCTGGCTCTATATTCTTTTCATTAGTACGTATTTGTAGTACACATTTCCCTTCTCTGTGAGGAGCTGGTACACGTGCACATCTTCATTTCTTCACACTCTTTTTCCCTCCCTTCCATCCATCTCTTGATTGAGGCTAAGTTCTCCATTCTGCATATATAACCTTTATTAAATAGGTGTGTGAGTGTGTGTGAGTGTTTATGTGTGTGTATGTGTGTGAGTGTGAGTGAAGTCATATTAAACCCAGTGCACAAATCCAGTCCATTCATTATTTTTTATTCTAAGACAAGATCTCACTAAATTGCCCAGGTTGAGCTCAGATTCACAGTTCTCCTGCCTTAGCCTCCCAGAGTGCTAGGAATACAGGGCTCCAATATTTTCTTTATCCACTCATCTGCCCAAAGCAAGGGCTAAGTTCTTGAGCCACGTCAGTGAAGCGGCTTGGGCAAAGCAATCAAATAATATGTTTATTCTTTCCCAGATATACTCCTCCCACCCTCAGCTCCAAATCCATTTATCTTCACTTTGAAGTGCTTATTGACAGAGACCTGGAGTGCTCAGAACCATGCCAACCAAAGGCAGGCCTCTCCAAACCAGCAGCCCTACTACCCCTGCACTGCCCCAGCCTGAGTCCAAACCTGCCATGGTCCTGCCTCAGCCTCAAGGATTGGCTCAGGGACTCCCCCTCCTCTCAATATCAACTGCTTTCTTGGGTCATTGATTTTTCAGGGAGAAGAGACCTTCGTCAGGGCCATGAACTAGTGCGTTTCAGACTCAAGAGAGCTTTGCCAGCTCATTCAGCCAAGAAGTAATTTTATCAGACCTCCCAGAAAGCTTCAGCCCCACCTCCCTCTGCAAACACTCCTGAACAGTGCCCTCTGTTTTTAAATCTCTAATTATGATCCCACTTTTGTGTGACTTAGAAGAGTGTGCATTTCTAGCTAGGCAACAAAGAAAGTCCATGAGAAACAGTTCTGGAGTGGGAGGCGGAGGCAGCACTTGGTTCTGAGCCCAGGATCTGATTTTAGGTAGGCTGCCTGCTAATTGCCTCTGGATGGCTTCTTCCCTAGCTAGGGCCTATCTAAATGATCTGTGTAAAGGCTGTCATTGGACTAGGTTAGGCCTAATAGTCTCCCTTGTACAGAAGACCCACATATCTTCTGGCTTTCATTCCCCTGAATCCTACCATCAGGCAGAATTCTCACTCAGTCATGCTCCTCTGAGCCTCTGATGAGCACGACTCACACGATTAGACAGTGGTTCCTGCTTCCACGGCATTACAGTCCAGAAATGAAGCCAAGGAATTCAACACAGCACTTGGCCAAGGCCTGGATTTCAGTTCAGTCCCAAGCACTTACTGGGTTTATCTTGGAAAAGTCATTACTTCTGTGCCTAAATTTTCTCATCTGTAAATTATCATAAAAAGGTTTTATCTTTTTCTCAATATTCAAGGAGATAACCAATGCAAAACTCTGAGATAGTACTTGGCAAATAGCATTGCTTTTGCTTTTATGTATGGTTACCATAAGATAGCTATGAATAAAGACAATATATAACAAAATACTGTGAGATCCAGAGGAGGATGGAATGTTACTTTTTTATTAGTGCATTTTTTGAACAGATGGATGCATTTAATTTCTGCATGCTCATATATGCAAATAACACACTTCAGTTATCCTTCCAAGCACCTTTCTTTCTCTCTTCTGTCCCTTCTCCATCTTCTTCATCTCCTCTAATAGTCCCTCCTCTATTTTCATGTCTGTCCCCACCCCGGAGTTTCCTCATATGGGAGACAATATGTGATATATGCCTTTCTGAGTCTGGTGAGTCCCTAAATATTTGGGGGGAGACAGTATCAAGAATCTGGATGTCTTTCAAGTAAAAGGCCAAGCAATGATTAATGAACACCTGAAATGCACTATGCTTCTACACGATGCTATGCTGTAATATACTGTACTATATGGTACAATACTATACTATGCCATACCATACCACACCTTGCCATGCCATACTGTAGTTTGGTTGATGCTTTCAACTAGCCTCCTTCACTAGCCCCAAAATAGCAGATCAAACCAGAATAGACACATGCTAGGTGACAGGTAACCAAACTGAACTCTGAAATGGACAAGCTTTCCCAGAAAACAGGATATTCACAGAAACCAAACAAAAGGAGCCCGGTGTTCCTGATCTAGCATATTAAAGAAGTCCTCTCTGTTTTGACCCTACAAGTAAAGTAACTTTAAAATGACCAGTCCCCATTTTTGATCCACTTCTTCCTATGAAACCAACCCCTCTGCTTAGCTCATAGGACACTCATTTCTTTATGCATACCAAGAAGTTACCTTATTGTGGAATTGTAAGGAAAAAGCAATTCAATCTTGTGGTAAGTTTGTCTTTTGACCCTCTACTGTATGGCACTTTCCTAGCCTAGCCTAGCCTAGCCTAGCCTAGCCTAGCCTAGCCTAGCCTAGCCTAGCCTATTCTGCCCTATTGTAGTATAAAGACAAAGGGGCCATCAACTCTAAGGGGCCTTATAGTGGCATAGAGTCAGAAAGCTTTGAGCTTTGTTAAATAGGGTGTGCAGTTGCCAAGAAGGAATCAAAGATATTTGCAAGTGTTAAGCTTTGCCAAGTTGACAAAAGAAGGAATCATGACTGCTGGGAAGCTAGAAAAACAAACTTGTTCCTATAAGAACATAGGCTTGACATTGGCTAGGTTGAGTTTGAGGTGCTAGAGATATTCTGGGAGTGTTGCTAACTGGCAGTTAGAAATGAGGTTCTTAAGATGTTGGAATTTAAGTCATCAGCAAAAACAGCTGAAAGTTTGAATAACATATCCAGAGAGAAGATAAGTACAGAATCTGTGTGCATTTGAGGTTCCAGAATAGAAAGAAGAGCCAACAGAAGGAGAAGGAGAATAATCCCTTCCTAGAAAGATGACACCCTGCTGGTGACCTGCTGGTTAGTCCCCTTTCATCAGTTTCCTTGCCTTCCCTTACTTAGTCCACACTCTCCTGTTTCCAGGGGTAATAACCAAAATAAATTACTGGATTCTTCTCTCAGAGCCCCTTCAAGATAAATGGGAACCACAACAGATTTTTTGGTTTGTTTTGTTTTCTTGGGACAGAGTCTCACTACGTGGTCCAGGCTGGCCTTGAACTCATGACATCATCCTGCCTCAGCTCCCTAGTGCTGGAATCACAGACAAGCACCACCACACCCAGTATAACAGCTCTTATTTTTAGAGAATGTCTCATCTCTCTGACCTCACCCAAATGCTTTATTTGCATTAGTCTATTAGTAATTGGATTCTACCTTCATAAGACCTGAATTCCAACAGAAAAATCAAAGCAAGAATCTTGATTTTTTTGTTTTGGGGTGTTTTATTTATTTTTTATTTTTTATTTTTGTCCTGGGGATCAAACTCAAGACCTTGCACTTGCCAGACAGATGCTAAAATGAGAATTTTAATAGCTCCAAAACTATGCCTTGTTTAATTCTCCTTACATAGATGTTGTTCAATCTGTATCTGGAAAACAAAGAATGGAGGTCAAAAGATCACTCTATGAATAAAACAGAGCAAGGACTATTGACTGGCCACCAAGAGTATTTGGTAGCCTTTGTGGTCCAGCACACCCTTCCTGATGGAAATGGATGCGCCTTGTCTGTGGCACTCCCTCCCTGTGACATCAGGCTCCCCACCCTTCTCCTTTAGCTGCAACTTGAAAGGCAGCTGCCCTTACCTCATCACCATGTTCTTTTGTCCACGTGCTTAGGTAACCTTTTGTGTTTCCCAAATATGGAGGATGTTTTAAGGTTTTGTGTGTGGCAGCTTGCTTCCTGCAGACCTAGGAGCTCTCACCTTAATCTTATTTGCACATTCTTCAGATGGCAGAGTGGGGCGGGTGACTCTGGAGCACTTTTCTGCAGACGGCTAACCCAGTCATGGGTGTGGTGTCTTGTAGCAGCCAGTCAGGGAGATCTTCCTCCCTAAACTCCTGTCCTGACCTCATCATGAACTTTGCCTCCTGGATCTGGCTGTCTGTGTTATGAGGAAGATAAATTGTGGAATCAGTGAACTGTGAACTAAAGCCCTGGGATTGTCTACAGGTAAAGGTGATATGCGTGAGGTGGCTGCATAATATTTGTGATAATACAGTTAAAAGTGGCAGTTCTGGAGGGTGTCAATAGCAGTGTGTTTCAAAGCCATCTTTCCACGCTATGGTTTTCACAGCTGATCCAAGTGCTACGTATAATAGAAAGCTTCTGATGCTACTTAAAATGTGTATTTCTTGCCTAGGTCAGATATACCAAGTCAAACCTCCTGAAAAGCTGCATCAGTCTGTATTTTTAATAATCTCTCCAAATGATAAAGTAACTAATTTATCCAGCCTTAATACTGGATGTCTCACATTTGGAAATATCTTTCGTTCTAAGATAGTTGGTCACCCTGTGGACACAAACATACTAAACTTGTAGACCTGCCTAACAGACTACAAGTTATACTACCATGATACAGATGTTACTTGGCAGAATTCCCTGATGCCTTGAGAATTCTCTTGATGCCTTAACTTTAGTACAGAGTGACACTGGAATGAGGTACTGCCACAGACAGATCTTGATGAGAACTTTGGGCGGGAGCTTGAGAGTCAGTGGTTTAGATAAACACCACAGTGTTTGTTTGGTTATTTTACTTTTGCTTTCCTTTGAACCTAAGGTGAGAGGATTGAACTCAGGCCTGAATTCATTATCCAGTTTTATTCCATGTCTATGTATGGTTTATGTAGCCATTTGTTCTCTTCTGCCTGCTCTTTCTCCATAGCCAGGAGAAAATTATGTTTGAGGTTTATATACGTTTGGTTTGTGTCTTCATAAAGCTAACAACACGGTTTCCTGTGTGTTGGAATTTAAACAAATTTCATTCTACTGCAGGATTCCTTTAGCTTTTTCCCCGTTCTGTTAATTATTGCCCTTGAAGCTGCACACTCTTCTGTTTTGTTGCTTCTCATGGTGAGCAGCTCCTACGGCTGCCCGTGACGACAGCCTCCTGGGCTTTGCATCCTTGTGCCATCATCTCACTTTCATTGAGGGCTAGGCCTGCCTGTGCTTAGTGAGTGGGCTGTGGCAATGGGATGGTGTGCCACTTTTGAAAATTATATCACAAAAGACCTCCATCTTCCTCTCATATTTTCTCACTTGCTCATGCTGGTTGGAGGTAACCACAATCTGCAAGCTGCTCTACAGAGAATCTAGTGCAAGAACCAGAGAGAAGTCTCTAGCCAACAGCCAACATGAGATCAAGGGCCTCATTCCAACAGCAGGAGGGGGCTGAATCCTGCCAGCAGCCTTGTGGACAAGCTTGGAAGCAAGTCCTCCCCTTGCCGAGCTGAGATATGAGATGACTGCTGCCCTTGCCAGCTCTTGATTGCAGCGCTGTAAGAGACCCTGAGCCAAAGGACCCAGCTAAGCCATACTGGCTCTTGAATAGTAGAAACAGTGATCTAGCCAGTGTTTGTTGATTTAAGATGCTGAATTTGATATAATTTGTTGGACAGAAATGGATAACTGATACCATTCTAATTATTGCACAGTATTCCTGGCATATCTACCACAATTTCTTTATCTGCTGATGTAGAAAGATAGCTGACCAACTGTAGCTCTACTACAAATGCCAGTACCATGCTGCAAATACCTCGAGCAAGATCCCTTCTGGACAAATGTCCACAGTTTCCTGGGAGACATACACCAATAGAAGTACTAGGGAAGCCCCCGCCTATGGAAGCACTCAGAATTGAGAAAGTGAACAAACTGAGAGGGCTACTACTTTTAAAAGAAGGCGTTTTCTCCATAAACATTTGCGGGAAGCTGGGTAGACCTTGAAGAAATAAACATCACCTCATTAGTGAGTATTTTAATGTGTGATGGCAGGTTAAGATATAGTAAGAGATGGTCTGAGGAACAACGTGGTGTGTTGGTGTCTTGTCTTGAAAGACCTTCGCATATGGCACTCTTCTGTTTCCCAGTTTGACTGACTCGAGCTGGAAAAGGGGGAGAGGAAGGCTTCTTCAAAGCTGAGTCAACACATCTATAACCATTAAAACAATGTTTCTCTGTTTGGATTTAGTAAATGGCCTTGAGTTCCTGGCAATGTGTACAGAGACCCTGTGGCCATGAGAAGATCTGTCATTTTATTTTTTACAGTAGGCTGAAATATATTTGGAAGTCACTGGGCTGAGGCTGTCCTACATCAAAAGGCGTTTCATAACAAAACACTATCATGCCCCATTTATAGTAATAGCATGCTGTGCTCTGGCTGCTGTAGGCAAATAAAATATGTTCTTGTAACATAAACAGCCTCACCTTCCCTCTGAAGACTAAAGAGCCATGAAAGAGTTATTTAAATAGACTTTTGAAATATAAAGACATATGCAAAATCATGTTAAGCATATATACAAGTATATATACCATCAGACTGAGAGATCAATCACACAAGAGAGATTGGCACAAATGAAATCTAAACTCTAATAGATAGTCCTAGAAAGGAGAATGCCAGAGACAGAAAGCACATGAAAAATATTTCAGTTCAGACGCTAAAGTTTGTCTACTTTTCCCCAGTTATTTTCACTGTGATAAAACACATACAGCATAAATTTCCTATCCAGCCATATGTGAGTGTACAGTTTGGTGGCCGGGTACAGTTTGGTGGCTGGGTACAGTTTGGTGGCTGCGTACAGTTTAGTGGCTGTGTACAGTTTGGTGGCCTTGCACTCCAGTCCCCTGCAGCTGTCATTGCCATCACTCTCTGTAACATTTTCCTGTGGTAAAACTGCAATGTTAGGCCATTAAATGCTAGCTCCCCATTGTCCACAAACCTGACAACCACCGTTTAACTTTGTCTATGGTTTTGACTACTGTAAGCACCTTATATAAGAGGAATCCTACTGCATTTGTCTCTGCACTGGCTTGTTTCATTTAGTACAGTGACCTCAGGCTGATGCATGCCAGAACCAGTTTCATTTTGTGTGCACGCACCACAGTTTGCTTACCTGTTTGGTGGACTCTTGTGTTACTCTCATGAACAATGCTGCATAACTATTTTATACAAATATCTCCTCAATACCCAGCTGTCAATAGTTTGGGTTACAGATTCAGAAATGGACTTATTTAATCATATAGTAATTTCATTTTTATCATTTTATAAAACTATTATACTATTTTCCACATCAACTGTACCCTTCTGCATTCTCATCAACAGTATAAGGAATCTAGTTTCACGACCCTCTGGCCAAAATTTGTTTCATTTTTCACATTTTTGTTTAGCTTACTATTTTTAGTTTTAAAAACATTTTATTAGTCTCTATTAAATTTATAACCTACCTGATTTCTATTTGTAGAATATATTTTGATCATATTCATCTCACCTATTACCCACTCTTATGCCCTAATTCCCCCTCCCCCACACATTTCCTCTGGTCTAATAATAGTCTCTTGGGCAGGCGAGTTAGCGCAGTGGACTAAGTGCCTGCTTTGGTAAGTGTAGAAGCTGGGGTTCGATCCCTGGCACCATATTCCCCTGGGTGCATTGAGCCGGAGACCAATTCCAAGCATGGTGGCACATGCCTGTAATCCCAGCACTAGGGCGGCTGAAAACAGGAGAATCACTATGAGTCTGAGCTGCATAGTGAGACCCTGAACCAGATACATTTTAAAAAATAAAAAATAATAGTCTCTCTTCTACTTTCATGTCATCCTTTATTAGTTCCACATATTAGGGAAAGCATATGATACTTGTCTTTCTTGGTCTGGTTTATTTTGCTAGACATGATAACCTCTCATTCCATTTAATGACAAGATTTTATTCTTTATGATTGAATAATATATCAGGGTATTATTGATATCAGGGTATTATGATATATCAAGGTATTATTCGATATCTTTGCCAAGGCTTCTTCCATACCTTGGCCATTGTGAACTGAGCCACAATAAACATGAGTGTGCTGGTGTTCCTGTATCTTTAGGTGTATACACAACAACCAGGAGTGTAACTGGCTCCAATAGTAGCTCTATTTTCAGTTCTCTTCAGGAACCTCCATACTGACTTCTATAAAAGCTATACAGTATTAATTCACATTCTCACCAGCAATGTAGCAGTGTTCCTTTATTCCTGGATCCTTACCAGCATTTGTTGTTCCTTGTTTCTTAATGACAGCCATTCTGAGGGGGTGAGGTGGAATCTCAATGTAATTTTGATTTGCATTTCCCTAATGGCTAAAGATGCTGAACATTTTTAAATATATTTATGAGCTATCCGAACTTCTTTTGAAAAATATGTTCAATGTATTTGTCCATTTATTGATTGGGATATTTGATTATTTTGGTGTTTTGTGAGTTCTTTTTTACTAATAATTAATATTAATTTTATTAATAATTAATATTCTAAATACTAACCCTCTGTCATAGTATTTGGCATAGATCTCTCCCATCCTATAGGTTGCCTCTTCATACTGTTGATTGTTTCCCTTGCTGAGAAGAAACTTTAATTTGAGGTAGTCCCATTTCATTGATTTTTGCTATTATTTTCTGTGCACCTGGTGTCCTAGTAATGAAGCTTTTGCCTGTGCCTAGAACCTCAAGCTTTTCCCCCATGTTTTCACTTAGTAGGTTCAAAGTCTCTAGTCTTATACCTAGTTCTTTGGTCATTTTTTTTTTTGACAGGGTATTGCTTTGCTGTTCAAGCTTGCCTTGTGCTCACTTTTGTAGCCCCAAGGCTGGTCTTAAATTCACAGTGACCCTCCTGTCTCAACCTCTGGAGTGCTGGGATTACAGGCACTCACCACCATTCCTGGTTCTTTGATCCATTTTAAATTGAACAGGGTGTGAGATAGGCATCTAATTTCAGTCCTCTATACTATAGATACCCAGTTTTCCTTGTATCATTTGCAAAAGAAGCTGTCTTTTATCCAACGTATGTTTCTGGTTCCTTTGTCAAGAATCAGCTCGCTGTCATTCAGTGGATTTGTTTCTCTGTTTTCTTTTCTGTTTCGTTGGTCTATGTGTTTATTTTTATGCCAGTACAATGTTGTATTCTCACTATAGCTTTGCAATATAATCTGAAATCAAGTACGGCTGCCTAAAGCCTTGCTCTCTCTACTTAGATTTATTTTGGCCATTCTCATCTTTTATACTTCCATGAGTTTTAGGATTGTTTTTTCTATTTCTATGGATAACAACATTGGATTTTGTATCCTGTTGTTTTGTTTATTGGTTCTTTGTATTCATCCTATTGGAGTCTTTTGCACATTTTTAAATTGGGCTATTTAGTCTTTTGTGGAATTTCAGGAATTCTCTACAAAAACTGTACATTAATTCCTTGTCATGTATGTGATATGAAAACAATATTTCCCATTTTGTGGGTTGACATTTTATTTTTCAGACTCTTACTTTGGATGTACAGATTATTTTTAAATATTAGTGACACTTGTATTTTTTTCTTGTTGATTGTACCTTCAGTGTGTCATTTCCCAGAAATCATTGCCAAATCCAATGTTATGAAGATTTTGCCCTAACTTTTTCGAAGAGTTCCTTAATTTTAGGTTTCACAAAGCTTTTTTCCCCCATTCTGAGTTGATATCTATCAGTGGTGGCAGGTCAATGTCCAACCCCATTGCTTTTCATGTTTGCATGTACATATCTAGTTTCCCCAGGACCACTTGTTTATATGGCAGCTACCTCACTTAATGAATGAGGGAACTGAAGCCCTGAAGGAGAAATGAGATGTCTGAGGGTTGTGGCATGTCAGGAATGGGGTGTAAAATAGATACTGATCCTCTCACTCCTGGTAAGCACTGTCCCTAAATTCATAACTAACATAAATTTAAAATGTTTGGAATATGAAAACAAATTATTCTTTTTTTTCTCTTCAGTTCACTAATGGTGTAATGTCAAACAGATGCATAAGGCTGAGGCAGACAGAGCACATGATGTTTTACAATAAATCCACAAGTTCTTTGGTATTCTTCCCTCAAGAGGCAGAATTTATTTCTTTCCATGAAGTGTAAACTTGATTAGTAACTTGCTCCTGGAGATTAGAGTCTGGCAAAAATGTCACTCTGTGGCTTCTGAGGTGAGATTGTAAGAGATACTGGCATTTCTTTCTTGGTGTCTATCTTGACACATCCTCCAGGGTACATCAGCTGCCATGTCTGTTGCTTCACTTCTGTATCAAGAGGAATCAGCTTCCTTTATACAGTCACCTGAGCACACTTTTCTGGTTTGTTTGGTTTTTGCAGCAGAGTCTAACTTTGTAGTTGAGGCAGACCTTGAACCCATTATGTAGTGGTGATTCGATCCTCCTGCCTCAGCCTCCCGAGTGCTGGGGCTACAGGCGTGTGCCACCATCCTGGCAAGCCCACTGTTTTGAAAACAGTTTCTCCAGCCATAACCAGCAGCTTTCAGGTGAACGCATCCCACCAGTCACATTGACTGCAAAGTCGCAAGAGCCTCTGAGTCAGGACTACCCTCCTAAGCTGCACTCAGATTCTCAGCCAAAGGAAAACAGAGACGATAAAATTCACTGTTTTAAACCACTAAGATTAGGAGCAATTTGTAGTGTATAGCTAGTACTGAAAATTAACCAGCCTCCCTTATGCTGGGAAAGCAGCTGCCCATTTTGTTCAAAGCACAGTCTGTTACAGAACACACTCTCTCACTCTGAGCACCTTGACACCTAAGACTCAACAGCAAAATCAATAGAAGAGCAAGGACTTCTTAGCTGCCCTCTGGCTGCCTGAATCTGCCTACCTTGGTGGAGCCTGACACCTTGATGGAGGAAGTGTGGTCCTTCTCAAATCCTGACTCTGGAGCCTTAGGGAAGCATTCCAGATCAGCACCACATTAAAGTAGGTATGAGACCCAGCTTCTATTCAAGCTGTGCCTGCATGTGTCATGTAGCCAAATTCCTTTTGCTCTGGTGGCTCAAGTGTGGCCTCTTTAGCTAAGGGAGTAATCACCAGTGCATTGTCTTCTTTCTCCATAAAACAAGGAGCTAAAGGCACTGGCTACCATGGGAGGATGCATGAACATTCCCCTTGCTTCCCTGGAATTTGCAGTCTGATGCATCTACAGGTCTTTCCCTAGCTGTGTGTACTAAGTCCTTCCAGCTAGGGTCTCAAAAGTATCATAAGATGGGAAAAAACAAAACTACCAAGTGAATATAACTCAGGGAGGAGCTCGCCTGTGGAGCTGTGGGAAGGAAGGTGGTACATTCGGGGTAACTCCATTGGAGGTGGACACCGGAAGATGGTTGCATTAGTTTTGCCATTCGCTGGCTATATGATCTTGGATAAGTTACCCTAACCCAGGCCTCTTGATTTCAGAGATTGCTCTTTAAGAAAAAAAAAAAGTAATGCTGATTGTGATGGTTAACATTTACTGACTGCATTCCAAATACTAGATGAAGTCATATAGTGACACAGGAACTAGTATATCCATTTTTACATATGAGAAAATAAAGGCAGGAGAGAGTGAGTAGTAGAATTCAAATCCAGATGTTTTCCTAGCACTGTCACAGTGATTCTGAGTCATTTGCAGCTTAAATTGCAGTTCTTCAGAAGAGTATGATATATATACAAAATGTATGAAGGTCCTTCTGCACAGGTATTTACATAGGAAAACACAAACTTGTCACTGAAGTTAGTGTCAGGGCATGTGTGTTTGCCATCAGGACATGGTACCACTGGTTCTGGAGGAAAGGGAGGACTCTATGTTGGCTACCAGTCACTCAGATTTTGTGGGACCTAACACATAGCCAGGCAAGAATAAAAATGGGTCAACATATTACTTTCCAAGCTATTAGCAGAATAGTTGCCTGAGTTTTCTGTAGTAATTCACAAGGTTGGTGTACCATGAACACTAATGACTTGGCACTGGACACTGACAGTAACTGAATTTTTTAGGCAGACATCGTGGTGACTGGAGTTATTGCCCAACTTTAGCTAGGATAGAAGAAAATAAGAGCACCAGATGTCACACGTGTTTGCAAAGTACATAGGACACGCCCCTAGAGGCTGCAGACCAGATACCAAGGGAGACAGAAACCCAGGACTACTGGAAGAAATTTGAGAAACAGCTTAAATTTGCACACAACAGAGTGTACTTTCTTGGAGAAATTGTGTGTATGTGTGCTCTTGGGATCCTATTTTTGTCTCTAGGCTTGGGTGGTCTGGAAAATGTGGGTACTAATGAAAGGGATTGCCGTCCCACCCATTCTTTGTAAGGGTCTTTCACTTTGCCTTAGTTCCAGAATCAAACTCAATGCACAGAAGCCCTGGGGCAGGCAAATGCAGAACCGCTGGGGAAGGGAAAGGATTTCTGATGCTAATTTGTTTCCCTCTGGGGACTGACTGGATTTACACAACAGCAATCTATAATTCCACGGTTGCAGTAGTACTCAGTTAGAAGAGTGAATCTTTCTCTAATTGGCCTCAAGGCTTCCAGAGAAAGAAGTTGAGTCCAGGGCAAAGAGGCTTTGGACCTTATGACTGTTGGAAAGTGAAATGCCTCAGAAGGAAAGGATTAGCAGCTGTCTGGAGGAGGTGAGTGCCTGTAGGAGTGAGGGGCTGGGGAACCTGTTGAGGATCTCATCCTCCTGCCCAGGAGGGGAGGGGCTGGCTTCCCTCTGAGAATGCTTTCTGCTGGGAAGGGGCTAGGTGACCCACCTACAACTCTTTCCAAGCTTGCAAATGGAAAGCTTCCCTGCCCTAGAGGAAGGACAGGAGAGGAGAAAGGGCTGCAGGATGTGTTCCTTCTGTTTGCTCAGTGAAAGAAAAACTGTCTCCAATTAGGAAGGGAGAGCCTGTTCAATGCATCTGGTGGCAAAAGTGCTGGTTCAGGAAGGCCTTGGAGAGTAAGTAGAGGGAGAGAAAAAGGAACAGACCCTGACTCCCTGTCCTGAGGCACCACTACCACATTTTCCTCTTCACTTCAGTGCTGTCTCCACTGGTTGAGGCCTTTGGCTGCCTCCTGCCCTGGATCCAAGGGGCCACTCAAGCAGCCCAAACCTGGGAGCAGCACACCCACTGTTTTCTCTTGGGGGTCAACCAGTAATTTTCCTAACAGCTAGACCACCTGCTGAGGGAGTACACAGAGGTCACAAGCACTAGCATCTAGGCGATTAATGAGTTTAGTTTTGCCTGCAGAGAGGAAGCATGTCCTCTAACCTCACCTCTGCCAAGCTACCTCCTGGCCCTCTTTTTTTGAGACAAGAACTCACTGTGTAGTCCAGGCCAGTTTTGAATTTTTCCTGCAGCTTTCTGTGCAGTTCATGCTGACCTCAAACTCAAACACCTTCAGCTTCTCACAATTCTTCTGCCTCGGATTCTGGGGCTGCTGGGACTACAATGTGTGTACCGCCATACCCAGCCTCTTCATTAAAACACTTCCAGCCACTCATCTCTAAGAAGCTTGCTCAGATGATTTTGGCAGAACCTATGCACACCTTTTCCCAACTGTGTACAAAGTGGAGCACAGCACTACTACGAGGCTGCTGCTCTTTCATGCCGCTACCGTGGACTGTCTGTCTTCCACATCCCAGGCAGAGCTGAAGACTGAGAGGATCATTGAATACATACAGGGCTGCGGTTAATTTCCTTGAAATAAACCTCCTTTCCCAAGACCCCACGTTTTCACTGGAGTCACAAGGCACCAAAGCCTGAAGGCTTTCTAGAGATTACAGGCAGGGTGCGATTTACTGGACGCATTCCCCAAGAGGCCGCGACCACCTGCTGCCACCAGGGCTGCTTTAGGTGGCAGGCTGGATCTGGACAGGAAGGTAGGGAAAACACACGACAGTTCCTCAAAGACTAAGTTAAAAATGCATTTCAGAGACTGTGCAGATGTGGCCCAGGTGTCTGTTTCCCACCAGTCTCATTCCTGGGAACATGGTTCTCTTACAGTTTCACTTCTTGTGCCGAGTACCCAAGCATCCTTTGCCTCCTCAAGGGTGCATTTTCCCTCCCATGTCAAACTATAATCATATACATTTCCTGCAGGAGCAGCCATTCAAAGATACATATAAGAGCTGCATCCCTGCCCTCCAGAAGTCTTTGGTTTCTAAAGCTACCATCCAAATGGCAGCAATTGATTGTCTACACCGAACCAGTTGACTTAGACCTCAGCTGGTTTATGTACAGCAGGTGTCCAAACTCCAGGTCATGGACTAGTCCAGGTGGAAGGATTGTGTGAACCTCCAGGATTGTAAGTTTGAAGTTAGCATGGGCTGCACAGAAATTTCCAGGCAAAGTGCAAAACTGGCCTGGATTACACAGTGAGCCCTTGTCTCAAAAAAGAGGGACAGGAGGCAGCTTGGGAGAGGTGAGATTGGGGAGGTGCTACCATCTTGTAGGGACCAGTCCATGGTCTATTAGGAACCAAGCCTAATAATAGCAAGTGAATAATGGGATGGGCCAGCAAAGATTCACTTGTGTACAGCACATGACCTCTTCAGCTCTGTCTGTGTCTTGTCACGTCATCAGCAGTACTAGATTCTTGGTACCACAAAGGTGAGGTACCACGGATGAATGGAAGATCTATTGTTATAGAGCTGTAGCACCATAGAGTTGCAGAACTGAAAGGAATTTTTAAACATTGGGGTCAATTGTTTGTTTGACTCAGAAAACAAACTAAGGCTCAGAAACGCTGCATTTCCTGACCAAGGTCACGCAACTTAGGACAACTAATGCCACTTTCATCTGCAAGAGCCTGTGAACTGGCAATGCCGTGCCTCCATGATACGCAGGCTTGGAATAAGATGCTAAGAGACTCATGTGCAAAAACAAAACTGATATGATAGTCACATTTTCAAAAGATAAAACAAGTTTTACTCAAGTGAAAATAGCTCTACACACACACACACACACACACACACAAGCACACACACCCCCTAGATATTTCTATTGCAAGATTCTGCAAAAGTTCACTAGAGATTAGCTTGTCATTTTTCTGTTTATTTTCTGCTTAGCTTGGTGCCTTGTAACACATGCTCGGTCTTGCCAGTTGGGTAGATACTGATAATGATAGCTGGCATATGTTTTGAGAGTGGGTACGTTTGAATGACATAAACCCCACCCTCTTTGTGTTCTTTGTTTCCTTTTGTAGGGATCTGTGGAAGAAGACAAATTTTAGGAGTTTTTTTAG
>NDGN010749753.1:0-10310 GCA_002564285.1 Tympanoctomys barrerae | reverse complement strand
CCTGTGCTTTGCCAAGCTTGTTCTAAGTAGCTGCTTTAGACCACTGAGCCATCTCACCAGCCCTGGACTTGGATTCAAAGCCAGAAGCCTCCCAAGTGTTTCTGTGCCCAGGAGA
Source organism: Tympanoctomys barrerae (assembly GCA_002564285.1). Lineage (NCBI taxonomy): Eukaryota > Metazoa > Chordata > Mammalia > Rodentia > Octodontidae > Tympanoctomys > Tympanoctomys barrerae. Next base: position 10,195 of record NDGN010749753.1, on the reverse strand, counting down.
AGCCTCATCCCTGACACAGCTGAGACCAGAGGGCCCTGGATATTCATAGTATGCCAGCTGTTCCAGGAGTGGGGCTGCTTTGGGGCCTGGTCCAGGCAGAAGCCAAGGCCACAGTCAGTACCCACTCAGAACCTGCCTTCCAGGTCACTGTTGGCCTGAGAGCCTAAGAGGGATGTCAGGATAAGTCTGACAAGCAAGGTACATCAGCAATCACAGCATTTGAAAGGCTGAAGCAGAAAGATCACAAGCTCAAGGCCAGCCTGGGAAACTTAGTGAGAACCTGTCACAAAATAAGGCCTGAGGCTATCCATAGCTCAGTGCCAAGATCCTGAGTTTAGTCCCTAGTACTCAAAAATAATCCTTTGTGCCTGAACCTTCAAGGTTCAGGATGTTGAGGATAGGGCCCCAGGTTAGCAAGTGAGCATAGCGCTGATTTTACTAAGCAAATCTGCCCCTCCCCATGGACTCACTATATACCTGGGGCTCCTGCCTGACACACTGCTCTCCCTGTTGGAAGCCCCCACCTGCCATGCCAGGGCTAGCTGTCCTGGGCCTCAGCTTTGTGGCTCTCCTAGGCCTTGGGAAGGGGGGCTTACTGTGCCTGTCCCGGCAATTCAGGATGCAAGGTGACTACATCCTGGGAGGGCTTTTTCCCCTGGGCTTGGCTGAGGAGGCTGAACTGAGTTATAGGACACGACCCGAAAGCATCACGTGCTCCAGGTATGGAAGTGAGCAGCCAGGGAAGGGGTGAAGAGGCTGGGTTTCCCTGGTCCCTGCACTCGCAAGCCTGAGAGGGGTAAGATAGCAGCCACCTATAGTTCTGTGTGGCTTCAGGTTCTCAACCATTGGCCTGTTCCTGGTGATGGCTTTGAAGATGGCTGTGGAGGAAATCAACAACAGTTCCACCCTGCTGCCTGGGCTGCAACTAGGCTACGACCTCTTTGACTCCTGCTCAGAGCCTGTGGTCACCATGAAGCCCAGTCTGATGTTCCTGGCCAAGGTGGACAGCCGCAGCATAGCCGCCTACTGCAACTACACACAGTACCAGCCCCGTGTGCTGGCTGTCATTGGGCCCCACTCCTCAGAGCTTGCCCTCATCACAGGAAAGTTTTTCGGCTTCTTCCTCATGCCACAGGTAGGCCTACTGCTCCTCATGTCTCCCCACTACCCCTGCCACAAGAGCTCCCATCAGGAGGTACCTCTGGGCCACTGCAGGTCAGCTATGGCGCATCCATGGACAGGCTGAGCAACCGGGAGATGTTTCCATCCTTCTTCCGCACGGTGTCCAGCAACAGAGTCCAGCTGGAAGCCGTGGTGACGCTGCTGCAGCACTTCGGCTGGAACTGGGTTGCTGCCCTGGGTAGTGATGATGAGTATGGTAGAGAGGGGCTGAGCACCTTCTCGAGCCTGGCCCATGCGCGCAACATCTGCATTGCACATGAGAGCCTTGTGCTCCTGCCCCGCGCCGACAGTGTGCGGCTGGGCAAGGTGCAGGATGTGCTGCACCAGGTGAACCAGAGTCAGGTGCATGTGGTGGTGCTCTTTGCCTCAGACCGAGCTGTCCACTCCCTGTTCCAGTACAGCATCCGCCACAGGCTCACACCTAAGGTGTGGGTGGGCTGTGATGCCTGGCTGACGTCAGACCTCATCATGATGCTGCCTGGCATCCAGCAGGTGGGCACTGTTCTCGGGTTTCTGCAGCGGAGTGCTCTGTTGCCCGAGTTCTCCCACTACGTGAGGACCCAACTGGCCTTGGCTGCCGACCCCACCTTCTGTGCCTCTCAGGATGCTGAGAAGGATGTGGAGGAGGACGTGGTGGGGCCACGCTGCCCTCAGTGTGACCAAATCATGTGGCAGAACCTGTCAACCTGGCTGGTGCAAAACCTGTCAGCTGGGCAGCTGCACCACCAGGTCTCTGCCACCTACGCAGCTGTGTACAGTGTAGCTCAGGCCCTCCACCACACCCTGCATTGCAGTACCTCCAGCTGCCCCACACAGGAGACTGTGAGGCCCTGGCAGGTGAGCACGGGGCAGGGGCTGCAGGACCATGGTGCTAAAGCTTGTGGTGGTGGTCTGTAGCTTTTGGGTCAGCCCTATGGCCACCCCACCTCACACCCTTCCCCCAGCTCCTGGATAACATGTACAACATGAGCTTCCACGTTCGAGGCCTGAAGCTGCAGTTCAATGCCTCTGGAAATGTGGATGTGGAGTATGACCTGAAGATGTGGGTGTGGCAGGGCCCAACACCCAAGTTGCACACCGTAGGAACCTTCAATGGTAGCCTCCAGCTGCAGCCCTCACACATGCACTGGCACACAGCGCGCAACAAGGTCAGTGCCTGGTCCCAAACAAGCAGGAGCCTCCATGGCCAGAGATTTGGAATGTCTGGTTGAGGGGCACCCAGCACCATGAGCCCACCTGAGGTCCCCTGCCAGGTGCCAGTGTCTCAGTGCTCCCAGGAGTGTCGTGAGGGCCAGGTGCGCCGGGTGAAGGGCTTCCACTCTTGCTGCTATGACTGTGTGGACTGCAAGGCGGGCAGCTACCGGCAGAACCCAGGTGGGCCACCTACCCAGTCTATACAGTTTGGGGGTCAGAGTCCACTCAGCCCCAGTCCCAAGGCTGACAAGAGAGGTCAGAGCCCACGGTGGCTGTGCACCCCAGTACCAGCCCACAGAACCCCTTCTCTCCTGCCTCCTGCAGACGACCTCACTTGCACCTCCTGTGACGAAGACCAGTGGTCCCCAGAGCGGAGCACACGCTGCTTTCCCCGCATGCCCAGGTTCCTGGAGTGGGGAGACCCAGCTGTGCTGCTGCTGCTCTTGCTGCTGGCCCTGGTGCTGGGCCTGGTGCTGGCAGCGCTGGGGCTCTTCGTCAGCCACAGGGCCAGTCCACTGGTCCAGGCCTCAGGGGGGCTGGTGGCCTGCTTTGGCCTGGCCTGCCTAGGCCTTTTCTGCCTCAGCGTCCTTCTATTCCCGGGCTGGCCAGGTCATGCCAGCTGCCTGGCCCAGCAGCCTGTGGCCCACCTCCCGCTCACAGGCTGCCTGAGCACACTGTTCCTGCAAGCAGCCGAGACCTTCGTGGAGTCAGAACTGCCACCCGCTTGGGCAGTGTGCATGCGTCGGTGCCTGCGGGCACCCTGGGCCTGGCTGCTGGTGCTGCTGCTGCTGCTGGTGGAGGCTGCACTCTGCAGCTGGTCCCTCACGGCGTTCCCATCCAAAGTGGTGATGGATTGGCGGGTGCTGCCCAAGGAGGTGCTGGTGCATTGCCACATGCACTCCTGGGTGGGCCTGGGCCTGGTGCATGTCACCAATGCCACATTGGCCTTCCTCTGCTTTCTGGGCACCTTCTTGGTACAGAGCCAGCCTGGCCACTATAACCGTGCCCGTTCCCTCACCTTTGCCATGCTGGCCTACTTCATCACCTGGGTCTCCTTTGTGCCCCTCTTCACCAACATGCAGGTGTTGTACCAGCCAGCTGTGCAGATGGGTGCCATCCTCCTCTGTGCCCTGGGCATCCTGGCCATCTTTCACCTGCCCAAGTGCTACTTGCTGCTGTGGTGGCCAGAGCTCAACACCCCTGAGTTCTTTCTAGGCCAGGGGCATAGGGACAGCACAGATGGAGGTAGGAGTGGGGACAGGGACAGGTCTCAGGGTGACCGTGAGTGACCCCTGACAGCAGGGCCTCAACCGCAGTGAATTCAGCCCCTGCAGAGACCCCACAACCAACTCCTAGACTGATGATTTCGCTTTTGATTCTGACTCCAAGCTGACCTTGACCTTGATCCCACACCTGCACTGTGTGGGAGGGGTCACAAAGCCTGCTCCACTGCCCTAAAGGCCTCTCAAAAGTTCCTAGGGACTACAATCATATTCTCAGCTCAGGAGACCCCTGGCCAAACAAGGGGAGGCTAAGTTGGGCACCACGCGTTCGCTGTTCCTGGGCTAAGCCTGGAGCAGCCAGCAAAGCCCACCCAGAAGAGGGGAACCGGCACTCAGCCTAATCTAGGTCAAGCCCATGGAAGGGGTCCCTGCCTGCCAGCAGTACCTCGGACAGAGTACGGGTGGAGGTGGGCGTCAGCACCACGGCCAGCGACCACTACCAAGACCCCTGGAACCAGCACCAAGGACAGAAAACGGATGGCCAGCACTGGGGACAGAGCCTCCTGGCTGCAGACTTGGAGGATAGTGGCCTTCAGTCAAGCGGGTTCAACGATGGACCGGCCCCTACACCCGAATCCCGAGACATCCTGCAGAGAATAGGGTCATAGGCCAAACATCAGCCCCATAAAATTAAACGCTTTTTAGTGTTTAAAATAGCATTTACACAGAAGCAGCTCTAGTGAACTACCCAGATGCTTGGACTTTGACAGTATCTACAGCGCAGGTGTGCAGAGGCCAGGTGTGCCAAGAAGCCAGTGGGCAGCAGGTGGGTGGCCCAAGGACAGCAAGGCCAGGCCAGACTGGCTCCTTTCTTCCCAAGACCCCATCTGCCTCCAGCAAGATCCTGTACAGTACATGAGGCCCCTCCCTGCTCCCCACCTTCCACCCTGAACTGTGCTCCTTACGCCTACTGAGTCCCAGAGTAGAGTGGTAACATGCAGAGTGCCCTTGCTGTGTGGGGCGGGAACACCTGCCCAGCTGCCACCCTCACAACAGGCAGGCAATAAATAAATAAGTTAGATCCCACTCTTGGGTGACCAGAGGGGCCTGGGCACACCACCGCCTGGATGTGACGGGCAGGGCCAGGGAGCTGGCTGAGGAGGAGCTTCAAGAGACACCCCCTGCATCGCTCTGGGGTCAACACAGAGCACCCAAGAGTGTCCTCCAAGGGAGGTTCCCAGAGCCACATGCTCAGGCAGATCAGACTTGCCTAACGGAAGGGTGGCAAGGACACAGCTGCTCACTGTGTGGAGCCCAGGAGGAGGCGGCTGCCCTCACCCCTGACCTCCAGCCTACACTCACTGCCTGCTGGGCCCAGAGCCCAGCTGAGCTGGCCCATCCCCAGCTGGCCACCACTAAGGAAAGCCCACTGGCTCCCAGTGCAGCAGGACGGAGTGCCTGCCTTGGATGGGGCTGAAGGCACTGGCCGCCGGCTACATGATGTCCACAAAGAACTCACAGGGGTTCCCCATGGCCTTCTGGAAAGACTGGCGACTACCAGTCAATTCTGGGGGGATGGCAGCCAGCTCCCGGACAGGTGGGCCCCCAGGGGGCCCACCCACCACTGTGTAGGCCTTTGTTGGGGGGTGCAGCGGAGGGAGCCCCGGAGCAACAGCGGAGGCCTGGCTAAGTGGGCTGCTGCCCCGACTGAGCTGGCTGACAGGACGCTCCCGCCAACTAGTGCTGCCTAATCCGCTGGGGGCTGCAGGGTCTGACTCGCTGCTGCTGCCCCCGCCCCCAGCTCCAGCCGCCCGACGCTCCTTCTCTCGGCCTGGGGCCCGGCGGCTGCTCCGGGTGGACCCGCTGCTTTTGCTCCCTAGGAATGAGGGAAAGGGAGGGCCATGTCAGCCAGGCCTAGCCAGCCTGAAGGCCACTGCTGCCCCAGGCAGTCAGCAGAAGGGGCCAAGCAGGGGGCAGCCATGCACACACAGGGTGGGTGCAGGAGCAGCACCAGGGTATGGGGATGGAGTAGCAGCCGGTGGCAGGACATGGGCCGTGCTTCACCCTGATGCTTGAACTGAGGGCCTTTCTCCCATCTGAGAAACCAAGGCCCCAGGGAAGGTCCTCAGTGCCCGGCGTTCCTGCTGGCCATCCTGGGACCCCCACCCAGAGACCCACTGTCCACCCACCCTTGGGTCCTGGTCAGCTAACCACTTGGCCCCTGTCCTGGGCTCCAGGAAACCTGAGGACAGAGGCTCGCTAGGGACATGCCAAGAGGGACGCCGGGGGGTGGGGGGGGAACCTGGCTTACCGGCCCCGAGGGTCCATTCTGCTAGTCCTTCAGTCTAAGGCTTGCTCAGCACAAAGCAAGGGATAGCACGAGTTACACACTGGGCCCACCACCAGCTGGGTCTGGCAGTGGCGGGGTCATGCTTAGATAGGAGCAAGTGCCCATCCAGGGTCCGAAGACCAACAGCTTCCCCGAGGCACAGCCCCGCCCCGCCCCTGCCTTTCCTGTCCTCCCCTGGTCCCCCGGGCCACCTGGCTATGCCTCTCCCCAGAAGCTGCACACATAGCCACAGGTTCATGGTACCACCTAGCCTCAGCTCTGCCCCAGCAGGCTCCTTCCAGTTCTCCACAGTCCCCTGTGGGTCACAGGGGACCCTGGGATGGAGTCTACCCTCCCTGTGTTCTGGGCCTGGAACATGACCCCTTTCATTAACCAGCCTCTGGGCACACAGCCCCCGCCACCATCTCCTAGCTCTAGCCTCTGCCAAACCTGGACCACCTGCCCCACCAGGTACAATGGCAAAGCCCCAGGTTTCCTGAATTCTCTCCAAGACCCACAGGAGGCCCCAGGACTCAAGCACACAGCAGAGGTTCAGGGCAGCGGCAAGAGGGCAGGATGGGTGGCGGGCAGCAGGGGAGCTGGGCGGGCTCTCACCTTCACTCTGCTGGCTCCCAGCGCTGCCACTGCCATAGCTGAAGCCGGGGTCCTGGTAGGCGGGCGGGAAGCAGGGTGGGGGCCCAGAGTACTGGTATGGGTAGCCCTGGCCTAGTGGCCAGGCTGTGGCTGGGTGGGGCAGCGGGGCCAGGGTGTCCTGATCCGAGGCTCCACTGGAGCCACTGTGGAGATTCAGGGCTGCGAGATCTGGCAAGGGGAGGCAGGTAAGGAGCACACAGGTCCTGGTCCCCCAGGCCCACTCAGCACTGCACACAGGCCTCAGCCCTCACTCACCACTGCACAGGTCCCCGAAGACATAGTAGCACTGCTCAGAGAAGGTAATCTTGTTCACCGTGTGCCGCAGGAAGCCGCGCCTCAGCATGCTGCCAGCATACTTCCTGGCCTCGCGCCGCTCCCGGAAGCCCTCTACATGCGTGTACAGCCAGTCTACCACATCCGCCCCTGGCCACACAGCCAGTCAGGCTGGAGCTCAGCCGGCTGCTTCCCCACCCCACTGCAGCCCACCCCAGCTGGCAGGGACCAAGCAGGACTCACCAATGACAGCATTGGCAATGGTAATCTTGAGCCACATGCGGTCACGGATCTCCAGCCCAGAGTCTGGCAGCTGCATGACCCGGGCAATGGCGCTCATGTCACTCTTCACTGTCAGTGGTGCTTCTTCCAGCTCTGCAAAACACCCCCCTCAGCTCAGGAGCACGAGGAATGGGGATGGACCCCCAGGCACGAGGAACAGGCCTCTGTCCTACCCACAGGTGCCCCTCACAGGATCTCAGACCTCAGTGGACCAGGCCAGCCCCACCCACAGGCCAGAGGGCCAGCCGGGTCCCACCCTCTGCCCCTCAAGCTTGAGCATTAGTCGTGTTAGGAGCGGGAAAGCAGAATGGGCCACAAGCCCGTCACCCCCACCTGGCACACCCAGTCCTCTCTGTGGCCCACACTAGCAGGCTCAGCTGCGGGAGGGGCAAGAATGCATCTGTGCATGTGTGTGGGGTCTGGGGACAGGCCAACACCAGTCCTGGGCTGGTGACAACCCTAAGAGCCCAGAATAAGGCTGGGCCAATCCATGCCCTCCAGCCTTAGTTTCCCCACAAGGATCTCATGAGCTGCCACTTACGTGGAGCACCAGGCACTGAGCTGGTTAGTGAGGAGGAGCTGGAGCGTGTGACAGCGCTGGAGCAGGGGCTCGTACCATAGCGGGGCAGGGCACCCGTCAGCGCCGCTGTGTGAGACAGCCATGCGGCTGGGTCGATGGGCCGCACAGGGTCAGCTAGACGGCAGCAGATGACAGATGGACAGAAGACAGAGAACAAGGCACAGAAATGACAGGCCTTCAGCTGGGGCCCAGGACCCCCCATCCGCCCCCCTGCAGAGTCACTCACCCCTTGGGATGGTGAAGTAGCTCCGGGGGGTCGGGTCCCAGCACTTGGCCACAGTAAGGCTGATGGGCCTGTGACAAGCGTCACACAGGTAAGGCCCTTGCAGCCTGCCCTGCCCTGCGTGCTTGTGTCTGTCCTCTCACCATGACCCACAACCTGTAACCCCAGTCTAAGACACGACCCCTGACCTGCACCCACAGCCTCACCCTGTCTGGGACACGATCTCCCGGAGCACCCGCACAGCGTCATCGTTGCTCATGTTCTCAAAGTTCACGTCATTCACCTGGGAGGATCCGGGGTCAGGGCCAGTGGCGCTGGGAGAGGAAATGCCCATACCAAGCCCCAGCCCCTAAGGCCTGCACCTGCAGCAGCATGTCGCCAGGCTCGATGCGGCCATCAGCAGCCACAGCCCCGCCCTTCATGATGGAACCGATGTAGATCCCACCGTCACCGCGGTCGTTGCTCTGGCCCACGATGCTGATGCCCAGGAAGTGATGCCTCTCTGCAGGAGCAGCCAGTGAGCAGCCCCACCTGGCCTGGCCCCACCCGCTCACCCTGCTGGCCCGAGGCCTCACCCATGTTGAGCGTGACAGTGATGATGTTCAGAGACATGGTGGAGTCGGTGATGCTGCTGAAGGAGGAGGCCTGCAGAAGGGCCATATGAGGCTCAGCCGGCACCCCTGCCCCCAGTACTCCTGCTGGTCCCGCTGTCCCCACCACCCGGCTGCCTACCCGGTCTGCCTGCCGTAGGCGCTGCTTCCGGCGCCGGCGTTTGTGCTTTCGGATAAGCCGAGAAGAGGTGCTCTGCTCAGTGGAGCTGCTCAGCCTGGGGTAGGGGGAGGGCAGAGGGCAGAGGGCAGAGAGCAGAGGGCGGAGGGCAGGGTTCAGGATCTACCCCAAACCCTCCATATGGGATATGAGCCCACGCCCACCAGCAGCCCCACCCACCGGCTCGTGTTGTCCTCCTCATCTGAGTCAACGAAGCTGCTGGACTCCAGTTCACTGCTCAGCACAGTGGACGTGCTATCCGGGGGCAGCCCCAGGTCCCGCCGCCGGTCCCCCCTCAGGTGCCCATTGGTGCGCGTGGCTGCAGGCCAGCAGGTGGAAGCTGATGTGGGGCCTGGTCCAGCAGCTGGCGGGTGACTCTAGGCCCACAAGGGGCACCAGGCCTGGGGCCTCAAACCAGGGGACTGGCAGGGACTTGGGGCCCACCATGGGGTGCCCAGGGAGGCTTGGGGCCCAGGGCAGGGCATACACAGCCACAGTACCCTCCTCACGGTTCCGGCGCCGGGCTCGCTCCCTCCGGTGGCTGATCATAGACTCTGTACCAGTCTCGTTGTCCATCCCATCGCGGCTGGGGGCCACGTTTGGGCTGCACAAAGGGGGGATGGAGAGGCTGTGCAGCCTGCAGCTCAAGACCCCAGTCCCTGCCCCTCAGATGGGCCTCGGGACACCCAGAAGCTCAATCTGCAGGGGCCTTACTGGAAGGAAGGCGGCCGGGAGTCCCCAATGCCACCTGTCCGCTCAAGGGCTGGGGGCAGGTCTGTGTGGCTGTCGGTGCCCTGGGACCCTGCATCTGAGTGAGCCCCCTCGGCCAGGACCAGCTGTGGAAGGAGAGTGAGGGCTTGGACACCCAGCTTGCCTGGGCCCCTGCCCTCCCTTGCCAGGCCTGCCAGAGCCAGGGCTACAAGCACCACCTCCCTGGGAAGAACCTCCACCCATCAGGGCCCAGCTGAGCACCTTGGGTGCACGGAGGACTCACCCAGGAGACCACACGGCCATTGAAGCAGGGCAGCTTGGCGTTGTCATCAAAGATCTCCTCCTTCACCACCCTATGGACAGGTAGGCATGTCATCTGTGGGCACCCCTCCCACCACATTCTCTTCTCATGGCCCTTTCCACTCTGCACTGACCCTACACCTTGGGGTAGTGATCAGTAGGCAGTTCATCAGGGCCAGCCTAGAGCTCCTGTCCGACCCCACCCAAGTCGGGGGTGAGGGCAGCCAGAGGGAAGGACGCCCAGGAACAGAGCTGGCGTTGAAGCACCCTTACTGCCCTGTCCACACACGTGTAGTCCCAGCCCCGTCCAAGCCAGTCTCCAACCTCGCACCCTCTCCTGGCCCAGCAGCTGCCCACGCAGCAGCTTTCCACATGGCGAGGTAACCTGCCTCAGACCCAGGACCCCCTGGCCCCTCCACTCTCAGACCCAGGACCCCCCGGCCCTTCTCCACTCTCAGACCCAGGACCCCCCGGCC
>NDGN010747254.1:0-11762 GCA_002564285.1 Tympanoctomys barrerae | reverse complement strand
ATATAACTAAAAATGTAACTTTTGTATCTGACAAGGTCAGTCAAATCCCCTCAGGATTTACCTTGCAACCATGTACAACACCTTGTAGATCTTTTGTCAGTTTCAGCCATCTGGATGAGTCACGGCCATTGCTTGACTATAAATTCAAGGTTTTGAAGAAGGACCCCATGAAGGCTTTTGTGGATATTTATGTCTAAGCAATAAGAGAAATAGGTTAATAAAATCAAGAAGCAATGGGTATAAATTGTCAAGTGTTAAGCTGTTTTCTAGGTGAATACAATATATGTTGTTATTTCCAAAATAACAGCATATAATAATAATTTATGCAAAGCTTTTTGGTCAATGAATATATTTCCATAATGTAATTTTAATTATTGGGTAGTATCTTATAAAGTAAAATGTTTTATTTAACTAATTTCCTATTATTGGGAAACTAAAATGTTTCAAGCCTGTAATAAATAATGTTGTACTGAACAACTTTGAAATTAAATGCTTGTGCTTACCCACATGAAAAGATATTTAATGAAAATACTAGAAATGAGTATATACATAAGTTTAAGTCCTTTTTGTTGACATTGCCAAATTATCCTTCAAAGGTGTCATACTAAAGTTTCTTCTCAGCCATAATGTGCGTGCTCTCCTGCCTCTTTGTACAGCTGCTAGTAATGAATACTACAGTTTTCAAAGTTCTGTCAACTACTCACAGTAGCCAAGAAACAAAAAAGGACCTATGTCTATCAACTGATGAATGCATAAAAAGATGTGCATATACACAACAGCATGCTATTCATATGTAAAGTGAATGAAATCTTGTCATTCACAACCACATGAATTGGAAGTGAAGATCATCGTTGTAAGTGAAATAAGCAAGGCACCCAACAACACATAGTGCATGCTTACCTTCGTGCCTGACGTGAAAAGTTGAACACATGGAATGGTGGAGAACAAGTGGTGAGTACCAGAAGCCAGAGAGTCCAAAGGGCAACAGGGAACTGTGGAAATACTGCTCGCTAGATACTACATTTCAATCAGATGGACTAAGAAGTTCTGGTGCACTGCTGTGCAGTACGCTGACTCAAGATAAAAATAATGCACTGGAGGTTTCAAAATCTGGAAGACAGGATTTTAAATGTTTTCTCCATAAAGAAACAATAAATGTTTGAGGAGCTACATCTATCTGGATTTTAACATGTAATGTACACATGTACAAAAACATCAAATGGTACCCTGTTAATATGAACTATGTTTTTCATGTATCATTGAAAATAAGTTAAAATTTAGATAAATAAAATACTAAAGAATATTCTGTCAGGTAATTTCCATTTCTAGAACTTGCTATTTCTGGGAAATCACCAGTCACCTTCTCCCAGCACACACACACACACACACACACACACACACACACACACATCTACCTAAACAATCAACTAGAACACATCAGTGTCATTAGTGAGCTATAATATACACACATGAAGTGGTACTGAACAAGGCTAGATGATTTATATACAGCTATTTTTATACACACAAGAGCACAGTGGTGACAGGGACACCAATGACTTCTGGGCAATCAGAATACCTGTTGTTTGCAGACTTTTGTGTCTTCCTGCGGTACAACAATGCCATCTAACTGTGAGCACCCATTACTGTGTCTGTGTGTCTCTCTGTGTATGTGGACCATTTCTGTGGCAGTGCATTAGAGGACCACGAAGGGCTTGGACAGATTCTCTGATGGAAAGAATTCTAGAAAAGTTTCAGGTGCTATACAATCAGAGCTTAGAAGGGCACTGGGAAGTCAGTCCAGGATGAAGGAAAAAAGATGATTGGCTGGATACCATTGGGAGTTGCATTCATCCCATCCATTTCCTGGGTACCCACACTGCTCATCTCCATCCATTTAGGTGGAACCAGTGACTTCTGGCCAGTGCTCTGTGAGAGGCAGTGATGCTGATCACTTCTAGACCATGAATTTTTAAATTGCCCCACACCTGGTGGCCTAGAGCTTCTGGACCAAGATATTGAAGCATCAATCCACCTGGAGCATCAACCAGAGCAGAACTTACTACCAACCCATGTTGGCCATCTAAGTTGTTCTAGGAAATATATGGATGATTTTTGTGGTGAATCACTGAGGTCTGCCAGCTGATTTTGAAGTTTAGCTTAGTTTAATTACTAGGGAGACCATGAAGAGTAAGGGAAGGAAAACTTATAAATACTTGGCTTGAAACCATCTGTATTCCTGGCACCTTTTATTCTAAAATCTTCTTTGGGAACCCTATTGATAAAAGAAGCTGAGCTACCTCAGGAGCCTTTCTTTTTCCCATACAGCCCAGAAGGAGGCTCTTCTCAGTCCCTTCAAACTGGTGTGGAACCACTGGCTCAAGGAACAATGTTGTCCTAATTTGGGCAAAGGGCTTTGTATGAGGATGTTTGTAGAAAGTTTACTTTTTCCTTAACTTAAAGTCCATGGAGATTTCAAACAACAGACAGTACAGAAGATGATTCTAAGTTAACCGATTAATACATGTTAGTACAAAGCAAAAACTGATAAAGCCAGTAAAGAGAAATACCACCCCAGTCCCAAATTAATGGAACTGAGTGTTTACATCAACCAGGTCAGAGAAGTGATGCCAAAGTGTTAAAAATGTTTCACTTTTTGGGGTGTGAGCAGTTGTACAGGTCTCCTCTATCCAGGAGCTGGATTTAATAAGCTTTTTATAAAGAACTGTCCCTCGTTATCTTGGAAACAAATCAAAATTATTTCATGTCATGCCAGTGTGTTGTTAATTCTTTTATTATTGGACTATGCTAGGTTTCTTATTATAAAGCACAAATATTTAGATTCCTTTTGATGATATTCTCCGTTATGTTTTAGATCTAAATGTCCCTCTAAAGGCTAAGGTGCTCAGAGATGGTGCTTTTGAAAGGTGATTGGATCACAGAGGCATTTGTGGGTTAATCTACAAAGAGTTCAGAATTAAATGTGCTTTTAACAGGTGGGATCGGGTTGTACAAAGTGGGTCACAGGGACTATGAAGGGTGTCACCTTCACTGGGTCCTCCCTACACTCTCTGTTTCCTGCCCACCATGACACGAGCAGATTTCCTCCACCAGAGCCTTCGGCCATGCTCTTACTGCCTTGGAGCCTACTGAGCACAGACTGAATCCCTCCACAGCTATGTCCTGAAATAAACCTCTCCTTCTTTAAACTGTGGGTGTTGTGTATTGTATCCAGTCACAAAAACTATGACTAAGATACTGTCACATTATACTTTATTGGGACTGATAAGAAATTTAGGAGGTAAAGGAAATTACTAATCAGGTCTTCTAAGTTCCAAGATGTCTTTCTTGTTTGTAAATATTTCTCATTCCCCTTGGGATATAATAACTATCTTTTATATTGCAATTAACAAAGTTTCTAAAAACAAATCTACCATATGCAGTGCAACTGATCATCAGTATTTTGGAACACTTACATAGCTATGGTGGTAAATTTCATGTATCAACTTGACTGGGCTGTGGGTGCCCAATTATTTGGTCATAGGTCCCTGTGGAGGTGTCTGTGGGGGTTGTTTTTGGATGCTGTAAACATTTGAATTTGTGGACTAAGAGAATTTGTGGCAGAAGAGAATGCACTGCCATGTGTGAATGGACTTGAATCCAATCCACTGAAGGGTAGAATGGGACAGGAAGGCTGACTCTCTGAAGAGGAAAGAGATCTCTTGTTTATCTGCGTCAGAAAGGTCAGCCTTCCCTGCCTGTTGACCTTGAACTGGCACACTGGGTCTTTTGCCAGTAGTCAGACTATACTTTGCACACTGGCTCTCCTGGTTCTTCAGCTTTTAGACTCAACTGGAACTTTCACCATCCAGTCTCCCTGCTCTCTGGTGTGGTGGCTGCAAACGTTGGGCCTTTGCAACCTCTCTAATCACATGACCCAATTGTTCAAAGTGAAACTGTCTTTATACATCTATTTGTTTCCCTGGAGAACTCTTAAACATAAGATAGAAAAATGATGTCACATATAAGATAACAGCAATCAGTAGTTATGGGCAAGCAAAACATTCAAATAAGGCAAACTATAATCACAGATTTCTAAGTTTATGTTAGAGATTGGAGCCATAGAGAGTGACTGTTTTGGGTTTGTTTCAGATATTGTGTATTTGTTACTTCATGTTGATAATATCCAGAGAATGTTCTCAGTATTGACCCATCTCTCCAGAGCTAAATAATAGCTAGTGAGCAGAAACACCTGATGTTTTTCTTTTAAACAATAAGACCAGTATTATGAACTCTCTCTTATTGTTAAGAAGTATGAATTGGATTTTGCTCACTGGAGTTTTTGAACTTTTGACTATTTAAAAAATCATACTACTGATTCATTTTGCATTTGATTTATAATAAGTAATCTTGGTGTAAATGAGCTGAAGAATTTAGACTCTTCACACATTCATGTCCCTTTTGGGCCTATGTATCTTTGAGCATTCATTTCTTTGGTCTGAAAAATAAAATTTAATAGGATCTTACAGTGTATTTATATGGCAAGTGCTCCAGATATTCATTCTTCATATTCCAGTTTGACCTTCTTTGAGAGATCTGTTCTTATTTCTTAGAAACCTTGGAAAAGTTCTGCCAAGTTTTAAACATATTCACTATAGGAATTATTTTAGTTATCTTGTCTTATTATTTAAACCTCTGGATTTCCTCTGGACAACAGACTTCTAGTGGCAGGATGTGTTAGATTTCTATTGATGGACAAAATATCAAAGAGAAACAACTTAAAGGAAGAATGGTTTATTTGGGTTCATGGTTTCAGAGGTCCATGGTTGACTGGCCTGACGACAGAGACACTGAGTAGAAGGACATGGTGGGGGAAAGCAGTCATGTCATGGCCTCCAAGAAGAAGAAGAAGAGAGAGAGAGAGAGAGAAGAGCCTGATAAGAAGGGGTTAGACAATAGATGGCATCCCCAAAGTCATGGCCCTCATGATCAATACCTTTTAACTAGGCCTGATGTACAATTTCCATCATCTCAATGATGCCATCACATGATTCCAAAGGGTGACTCAGCAGGTTCAAGGCATGTTGATACAAGTGTTCGGTAAGTAATGATAACTGTTTGACCAATTATGATTGCATCAGTGGCTTAGTCCACTGATGAAGATAAAGCCCTGTGATCTGGCTACTTCTAGGTCCCATCCTTGAATATTGCTGCCTCAGGGGCCAAGCCATCAATATGTGGATCTTTGGGGGGGACACTTCATGGTTCAACCATAACACGGGATTTTACTCGTATGTCTGCCATAGTGTGTTGCTATAATCTGAGTGCTTGCATTTTTCAAGCATTTATGCTCTAAACACTATGCAAGTTACTAAATTCAATATGGCAATGCTTATTGTTTTGATATTATCAGATGGAAAAGGTGATGTGTAGGAAGGTTAGGTAACTTCCCTCTATGTGTACAAATCATTCTAGTTTTCCAATTGGCTGATCTATAGAGCTGTCAGTCTAAAAATTTTCTTCATGGACACCCCCCACGCCTGGAGTCTTCTGCGGTCAGTGAAGAAATCCATCCTCACCACCAGAGTGCAAGGTCACCATCAGACTCCCAATGAGTGACTCAGGTTCAAGGCAGGCTGACACAAGTGTACAGTGAGTAATAACTGCGTTGCCTTTGCTTCTTTTATTGTCTTCTTTCGTTATTCACAGAGACACATATAGCTGGTCTCTCAATTTCTTATTTAATTACAACTTTGAGGAGGTGACGGAGAAGAAGCCAGAGAGAATGGTACTGTAGGTGGAAAGGAGAGAGCTGTGGGGAAAGGGAAGCCATCAGACACACCTTTCACAGGGCTCAGCTTCCTACAATTAATCAGGGAACATTAAGCTTCACTGCGTCAACTTGATTGGTTTAGGAGACATGCAGGAAGGAGTGTGCTAAGAGCTACTCCTAAGTGTGCCTGGCAGGGTCCTGGAGGCATGATTTGGGGTGGTCTATATGGCCCCTTGCTCCTCCTCTTTGGCATTGTTCACCTTCTCTGTTTTCTGTCAACTATGAACAGAGTAGGTTTGTTCTGCTACACTCTTGCACCATGATCTTTCTGCCTTGGAACCAGACAGCTGTGGGCTACATCCTCTGGAGCTAAGCCAAAGCAAATCTCTCCTTTATTAAGTTGTGACAGTCAGATCTTCTGTCTCAGCAATAGCAAAGCTGACTGATATACCCCACATCTGACTCAAACACAACATTTAGGTTTCCCTGAATATTCCTTGCTCCTTAACTGACCTTCTAGAACTCAGTGAATATCTCTTTTCCTTGGTCCTCTAAGCCTATAACTGAAAATTTTCAAGAGACCTATAAAGGGCCGAGTGAGATGAAGGGTCCCTCCTGAAGCATCTGGATTCTGGTTTCAAGATCAAATGTGGAGAGAAAATCCTCTTTTCTATAACCCACTCATTGAACAATTCCAGAAGAAAAACAGGCTTGATGGTCAAAACAGTGTGACTTCTCACCAAGACCTGGAAAAAAAATACGAGTGAATCTTACCTTGCTTTGAAGCCACTTGTCTGTGGAAGGTCCCTGGCCTTTGATGGTCAAGATTGGATTAGTAGATTGAAATAGATGGGACCAAGTATATGTTCTCTACCAACTATACGTTGGTAGCAAAGGATTTTCATACCTATTGGTGTTTTTCCTCTGATGCATGACTCCTCAATCTTTACATTTATATTATTTACCTCATCAATGTCTCTGTGTTTGTGGGAATAGATCTGCAAAACTGGAGAAATCTTGGTAAATGGAAAAGTCATGATTCAAAAGGCTTGGAGGGGACAAGTGATAGAGAAACAGGATTATCAAGTCCCCATCAGATCTCTAAAGCAGCCCTGGGATGCTCTCTTTAGGTAAGGATTCAAGTTGCATTGAGTGAGACTCCTCAGAATCCATCTCCTTTTAGAGTAGAGAGAAAATCACTCTGAGGCTGGTGGGATGCAGGGTGAATGCCTCTTTCACGGATGCTTTTTGCCAAGGGTCCATATTGTTTTACAGTCCTTCCCATGCCCTAGGAAACAGGCAAGAGGCCAGGGAGCTGTTGAACTGACAAATAAGCAGGAGAGTGCTAAGGAGATTTCCTTTTCCATAGCACGTGCATCCTTGTGGCCACACTGCTTACTCATACGACACTGAAATCACTGCTGGGTGGTGCCAATAGTTAGAAACTGTACTTAAACTCAGAGATGTGCTTGTAAACAGAAAATCTAGATTCATTCAGAATTTTCTCCCTCTGTCTTTATATGAAGGCATCCTCCCTGCCTGGCCCATGCAGATGAGATCATTGTACTAGAAGATGAAAGACACCAGGGGCCTGCCCAGGGGGACCAGCTCTGCTCCGATAGACCCCTTTCAACTCACAATGCCTGTACTTCCTTGGCAGATAACTTCCTTTCAGCAAGTCCTGCATAAAGAGAAGTCTTACATATACGTATGTATATAGCAAATTAAATGTAAAGTAATATGTATAATTTTCTATAAGATAAAGGAAAGGAAACCTGGAGACTTACTAGGCTCAGTGCTTTCCAGTTGGCAGAGGCCATAATCATAAGCAGAGAAGGATTCACTCTCTGCAGTGCAATTCAGGTTCTAGAGAGAACACAGTGGGTGCCAAAGCCCTAGCGCAGGGTGCCCTAGCACAGAGCACCATATTCAGTGACCCTCTGGATAACAGATCTCTCTGCAAAGGTCACTGATGCCACAGCCCTTGGACATACAGTTATAATCAGAACCTTTGTTCTGTGAGCCAATCTAGGCCACTGTGTTCCCAAGACGGGGTTTCAGGTATATCAGTGACTCCCTAACCTCTCTAGAAGGGTCACAAACAAACACGACCTCATCCCCGTTAAACTTGATATTCAGCACAGACTCAGAAGCATCAATCTATTCCTTCATGCACAGCTATCACTGTGACCAGTACAAAATAAGAGTTTTTGACAGGGGCGTATTTTATACGTCCTTGCCAGTCAGCACCCAGCACCGACCATGGGAGATGTGGGGCTGGTATTTTCTTGTAAAATGTAGGTAATAAATATGCAAATCACACTATCTTTATTCATAACATGGCAAGGATCAGACGTAAGATAACAGCTAAAATCACTATGTTATCTCTAATATTAAGTGATTGAATAACTTCCAACCTTGAACACTGGGAAAAATAGCATGAACAAAACACTTCCCCCCTGGTCAGCTTTTGGTGAGTCATATTTTAGAGGCCTGTCAATTCTTTCTGTGCACCAGCTTGGAACCTGAAGTGATCTATATGTATTTATCCTTTGCTAAGCCACCTTGTACTTTCAGTGGAGCAGAGAGAGCACCATTCTTTAAAAGCAGAAGCCCGAGTTGCTTTCTCTTGATAATCACCTGGCTGCCAGACGCTGCTCCATCAACTGTGGCTCCATCCTTCTTATTTTGTTAGTAGGGGGCTTAGCAGTGCCAGCAACAATCCCTCATGCTTTTGTTTGCTTCTTGGGTACCAGGACCTCCCGAGGGGGAGCCCCTGGAGTCTGTCTGCATCTCTTGTTCTCATCTATCCATATCACCCAGCCTGCAGGTGTCTGTCTAGCTTCCCCAAGACTCACATTGCCAGGGGGCTGAGAAATGACCTAGCTAGTGCCTTCAGAGAGGTGTTTCCCCCAGAAGAGTGATTGCTGAGCAGCTGTATGCTCTAAAGTCGGAGGAACTGTGGAGGTTACCCAGCCGGGTTTGTGCATTGGATCCCTGGGGACAGAGCCCTGGAAACAGAGTCTCAGCCAAGCTGTCATCTCCTTGGCTCCACAACCTGATCTTAGGCACTTACTTTTCTTCTGAGTTCTGCTTTGGTCATCCACAAAACTGAGATAATGATGCCCACCTTGGAGCTAAGGGTAGGCCCCTGAGATGAGATGCTAGCATTGCCCGCAGGCACTCAACAGAAGTGAACTTCCCGCCCTGTCAACTTCCTTTCTAGTTGAGCTCAACTTTACCACCAGGGCCATATGGATAAAAGACTCTTCCTCACTCATCTGAATCCATCTTTCACATATATCATCTCATGTCATGCTCAAAAGGCGAGTCCGTGAGCACACCCACATCCTGTGTACGAACATACAGGGTCTCAGCATCTCTGATTTGATCTTCCTGCGTGTGCCTGTGCTCACCTCTGCTCCTGTCTTATGTTCCATTTCTTCTAAACTACTTCTCCTTTTCTCACCTATATCATCACTGGGTCTGATCCTCATTGTCTATCTACGTTTGCTAGGATTGAAGCCCCACGAAGGCAGCCAGCTAACCTACTTCTTGCTTGATCTAGCTCAAGCTCACAGCCAGGCACCTGGCAGGAAGTAGATGCACAGACATTTGGACAAAGGAACTGATTGAGTTTGTGCATAGTGAGTGAGAATGGAAGGGGGATCATGCCTCAAGCTCCTGCCCTTGAGGCCATTCACCAAGTAGACCAGGTGTGATATTGCATAGCCCCAAGAAGCATTTGAGCTGAGAAAACGAGATGAGAGAAAGAGAAGAAAGGATGGGAGAGGAAGGAGGGGGTAAAAAGACAAGCAAGTGAACACTTAGGGAGGTCACGCAAAGGGGGCAGCTTGCAAGTGTTCTTTCCTTTGATGCATGAAATAGGTATCACGAAAAACCCATATTAAGCTTTTAAGAGGTTTTGTGGATAAAGCCCTGAATTAGCAGACAGGACTGAGGCATCTGCCTCCTCTCTCAGGATAGAAGCACTGTTCCCACCAGGTTCAGTTCACTCTGTCCCCTTCAGCGTGTCACCCATACTCAGCAAAAGGAATGAGCCCAAGAGAGGCAGCACAGTTTTCTAGTTGTAGGGCTGAGATCACATCTCTGTAGGTGTGGGCTGTGCCCAGGACTGGCCCCAGGCGAGGGCGTCATATCAGTCAAGAAGGTACAGAGCAGTGATCTTTAGGGACATTTTAGTTAGCTCTGAAAACTTGGTTTACCTCGGTTAACTCAGAAGTAGAAAACACACAGTGAGGACTTGCCAGTAAAGAGTTGGAATTTTTTTCTGAGAAGCTTCACCAGAGTTCCAGGAAAAAAAAAGAAAAGGAAAAAAAAAAAAAAGAAAGAAAAGAAAAACAGAAATTGGAATCCAAGCCATTTGGAGCCTTTACACCAGCAGCTTTCTGGAAAGGCGCGCTCAGGCACCACAACACCCAACCCAGAATGAGTTCCCAGAAACTTTTTATTTTGCTAGTTATGAAGACTTCTTGTACCCAAGCCATAATGAAATATCCCCTGTCCTCTGTGAGCCAGCGAATGAGAGAGCAAGGCTCTTCCCTTTCACATCAGAACTTGGCATCTGAGAATTTCCTCTGCTGCTTAAGGAGATGACAGGTCCCTGTGCACAGAGCCTCCCAAGGGGTCACACATTCTGGGCCTCAGAGGGCCATTTCCTTCCTTGCACACTGTTCTTATTGTTCACTATCGTCAGGTTCTACAGAGTCCTCACGGACACCAAATTAGCGAATGCTGAGCCACTGCTGCCTGGGGAATGCAAGGTAAGGGTCCTGGGCCTCGGTCAAACTTTTTTCCACCAGTCAGTGCCTAATCTTATTTTGCAATCATTTCTACTTAAAAGCACCTCATTGAATATGGATTATGATTCATTCACAGTGGAGTTGCGGCCAACAGCACTGTGATTCATGCTTGAGTTGAGCTAATCTGCCATTTGTACTTTCTCGGAAAGGCACGGTCTTCTGCCCCGAGGAATGTTGGACACCATTGCAGGAATAGGTGTGCCGGCCATTCCGAACAGCACAACTGCCAACACGAAGCTCAGAAATCAGAGAAGCATAGTTCTGGGTAGACTTCCAAAAGGATCCTTGCTTACACCAAGAGCTGAAACAACAGGCCAGAATGCCACTGTGTTTAACATCAGCGGGGACTGTGTAGGCCCTGGATGCTTCAAATTTGTTACTACTCTGTATATGTCTCTGAATAACCAACACAGAGCCATGAATATTGATTTTGGCATTCAAAGATCAATTTAATGGGTAGGTGAATTCACAAGCACAGGATACATGAATGAAGATTAACCATAGTAGAGCAGGGGCCGGGGTTGGCAGTGTTGTGGGGTTTCTGGGAGAAGAGACTAAGATAATGACCCAGTCAGTGAGCATCACCCTTGCCCTGCCTTGTCTGATTCTGAAAGTATGCTACAGCCAAAGCTGGGTGGACAGTAAAAATGTGGACATTATCTAGGCCAAGATGTGGAGAATTATTTTCAGCAAACATTTAGATAGTAAATAATGTAAGACTTTGCCAGTCATAAGAATTTTTTTTTTGTCAGAACTTCTTAACCTTGCCAAGATAGGATTGCATTCCAGTAAACACTACTTATAAAAGCAAGTGAGGGGCCTCTTGTGTCCCAGGGATTGTAGCTCACTGAGCCCTGGCCCAGGACATCAATGCCAAAGAGAGGAGTTTCTCTCCTTCCTGCATCTCACATGTGTCTTTCTCTATCAAACTCCACATAGTATCAACACTCTTCTAAGAGGTCTCAGTGCATAAAGCCATGATCTATGGTGGCATATCATAGCCAAGTTGTCCCACAGTCATTCCTCTTTGTTTCTGGAAGCCCAGATGTGGCAATGGAAGGTGAGGGATATAAGTCAAATGGAAACGATCATCATCATCATTATTATTTTGTATTTTAGGGAAGGGTCTACAGGGTGTTCATGGTCTCACTACTAGATCAGACTTGTAG
>NDGN010746708.1:0-10484 GCA_002564285.1 Tympanoctomys barrerae | reverse complement strand
TATATATATATATATATTTTATCATTGTTATCACTTCCTCTTGCAATTTTCCCCTAACAAGTATGTAGTGACCTTCCTTATCTCTTGTGTTAATTCTTGGTTTGAAGTTCACATTGTCTGAAAACAGAATGGCTTCCCCTGCTTTTGTCTGGGTTCCTGTCACATAGAGTTTATTTCAGTCTATAAATTTCTTTTTCAGTTAGATGTTTCTTGTATACAACATATTTTTGTAAATATGTTGTATATATGTTTTTTTGTAAACAACATATACAAAGTGTTTTTTATTCCACTCTGCCAATGTTTCTTTTGATTAGTGAATGGAAGCCATTTATATTGTTATAACTGACATGTATTGTTTATATATCTGTCATGTTATTTTTTCCTCTATTATTTCCCTTTTGTTTAATTGCTTGCCCTATTTGGTGGTTTCTGTTGTTGTTCTTTGAATTGTAGTCACCTTTGTCACTTTCTAGTACATCTTTCTGTACTCTTTCTAGGGTTGATTTGGTGATCATGATTTTTTTCAGTTCTCCCTTGTCACGGAAGTATCTTATTTCTCCCATTAATTTTGAAAGATAGCTTTGCAAGGTACATCAATCTGGGTTGGAATTTTTTTCTTTCAGTGCTTGAAATACTTTAAGCTCTTCTTGACTGGATAGTTTGTGTTAAGAAATCTGTCATAATTTTGATGGGCTTTCCTGTATAGGTGATCAGTTTCTTTTCTCTAACAGCTTTTAATATTCCATTTTTGTGCAATTTCTTTTTTGTGCGCGCTGAATTTCTATATCTTGATTATTGTATATCTGAATATAGCTTAATTTTGGTTATGGCTATTGGAGTTCTATATTCCTCACTTACTGTATGTCACATTCTTTTCCTATGTTTGGGAAATTTTCTGCTATAATCTCTGCAAATAGCCTTTTTATATCATCTATGTTGACTTCTGATTTTTTATTGACATCTCTCATCCTTTTTAAAAAATATTTTCATTGAGAAACAAATAGCAATGAGACAGTTTCACAACCGATTATTCGTACATTTTCAATAGTTAGTACATTGCATATTTTTGTCTTAGTGGTTATTCATTGTATAAGATGCAGACCAGATGTCCTGTCTCAAACACTATTAGAACAAACCTATCTTTTCGACTCTTCTCATTCTTATATTGTTTTTCTTTGCATCATTTTGTAGCTGTTGAATTGCTATTTTCTGTTTTTTTTAAAGAGGTTTTTCCTTTCATCGTCACTAGTAGAAATCCTGTCTTCAAGATCTGAAAGCCTATTTCCAGCTTCATCCAAGCAGTTTTTCCCACTTTTAATGGAATTTTTAATTTGCTAGATGTCACTTTGGATACATTTCATACATTGCAATTTTTTATATATTATTCATTCAAGGCTTCCAGCATTCTCCTATGCTCTCTATTTTGTTATCTATGCTACCTTTACATATACTGAGAAACTTCTTCCATTATGGTTTGCATTTCTTATTTTTTCAGCCCTGAAGATTGTTTCTTATCTGATTTCCTCCACAGCTTCTTGTGGTTGTTTCCTTATTTCAGTTGCTATTGTTTCAGAAATTTCATGTGTCTGACTTCCAATTTCTTCTGTGCCAGTGTCTCCTATGTTTGTTCTAAGTGGAGGTCTGAGATTTCAACTTGCTCCTTTGTCTTGACACTTTCTATTTCAGAACAATTTTTTATTTTTGTTTTCAGTGATGATCCTTGTGAGTGTCGGTAATATTTATATCACTAGTATCCATGCTTCTCTAGGAAAAGTGTGTTCTTCACCAATATCTTTTTTTGTGTAGAAAATTTTTGGTTTGTGTCTGTCTCAAGATCATAGTTCCCTATTAATTGAGAGTGGAATTTTGTTTTTTGTTTTCTATTTAGCTCTGTCCCCAGTCTTTTTGTGATTCTGGTGAAGTTGTTACTCCAGAGTTTCCCAATATTGTTACACAAGGAAGAAAAACTGATTACAACAGATATGACATCTTAGAAGCAATAATGATCATGGCAAACACAATTTAGATATTGACAAACTCTAGTAACTATTAGTTTTGCCATTTATTGCATAGGAGCAATGTCCATAGTTATATAAGAGAACTGATTATAAATTAGGAGTTGTATGCGAAGTGTTTCCTGTTGTTGGTGTGGATATACCCTGAATTCCTCTGGACAAGTTGGGTGCCATGTGCCAGGCACTTCCCACACTGGCTTCCCATTCCTTCTTGTAGGGGGATGGGCAAGAGCCTTGGTTCCTCTGGATGGAGGCTCCCAGAATGGCAGAGGGGCAATGGGCAGGATCTCTACCCTCCCTCAAGGCTCACCAAGGCTCTGTGATGGTTTTCTCAATGGAAGAGAGGCAGTGGGGATTTGCTTTTTGTTTTACTTTTGCACAGACTCATAGATATGATTTTGCCTTGTTTCTCAGTGGAGACTTCAGACTTGGAATTTTGATTAATGTTGAAACTGTTAAGACTTTGGCAGGTCTTAGAGATGAACTTAGTAAATTTTGCATAAAGAGATGGCCATGTACCTTTGGAGGCCAAGGGCAGAATGTTATGGTTTAGATATAGCAGATCCCCTCAAAGTCTCATGTATTTAGAGGTGGGGCTTTAAGAAGGTGTTTGGATCATGAGAGTGTTATATTCATCAATGGAGTCATCAGCTGATGAGTTCAGAGTCAAAAGTGCTGCTAGGAGGTAGAGTCCATCAGAAGAGGCAGGTCACTGGGGCAATGATCTGGAAGAGAATATCTCCCACCTAGCTCCTCCTTTCTCTCTCTGCTTCCTAGTTGCCGTGGCAGTTCTCTACTACCACCCCTCAACTCCAACTTCATCTTAGCATTCTCTTAGAGAACTTAAGTGAAATAGGCAGTTAATGACATCGTTTTGTTATCTTTTTTGTACATTCACAACAACTCATTTGGAAAAAAAAAAGGACAAGTTCATTGTGTGTCAATCAAATATCATTAAACAACTTATTTCTACAAAGATGTGTTTAGTTCAGTGATGAATATAAATCAAGAGCATTCTGTCTGACAAAGGCTTACAAGGAAGGGGACTCTTCAAAAAAAATGCTCAGAGGTCTTTCCCAAACAGCTAAAAAGAATTATTTGCAATATATAAAAACTTCCAGGTGGGGAGGCAGACCACACATTGAAGATGAGAGTGAAGAGACTGCCCAATCTAGATACAGCTTTTAGGCTGTTCATGCATGTGTCTGTGTGTTCATGTGTGTGTGTGTGTGTGTGTGTGTGTGTGTGTGTGTGTGTGTGTGTTGGGTATAACTTCTCATCTCTGTAAAAAGCTAATACAAATCTTTCATATGATACCAAAAAACTATCTAAAATAATTTGTGGAAGTCTCAATTCTATGTCTAAACATTATTTAGTTTTACTCTGTTTGCTAAATCTGATTTTTCCCATAAGTCCCAGAGACTGGGTAAGAATCAGGCCTTGGCATGTGGGTGCAAAGCAGGCCTGGCTGCCTAGCTGGAGGCCCAAGAACTCTGTTTTACCAGGCGTACCTGGTATGGAAAGTTGTTCATAAGGACTTGCGTGTTTGATCCAAAGGTGACATCAAAGGATTAATGTTCCATCTGCCAATTCTCACTTTTATGTTTGTTCTTTATTGCAGTCATTTATAAAAAGAGGCTTATGGAGTTAATAAACTACAAATAAGATGATCATTCACTATATCTCTGCCAGGTGTGTTAGTAGAACAAAGAGAATTGTTGAATCAAATGCCAAGCTTTATGGTCCCTAACAGAGAGAACAGAGTCCCCTATAACAACCTCTTCTATGGACAAAGTTCCCGCTGAACACTCAGTGACAATGCACACACTGTCTTCTGGAGAGTCAGAAAGTTGCTATGGAAGCAACATAAGCTCTTGAGCTTTCTGTGCATGAAGAGCCAGGGCATCCATCTACACATCACCCAGATTCTCCAATGAGTAATTCTGCACTGGCATCAAGACAGTTCAGTCACGAGTGCTTTTGGCAATGATGCTGCAGTTAACTGGACAGATGAAAGCACTGGGAGGCAGTCAATTGCCTTGTAGGCTTTGCATAAACCACTCAAAATTAAAGTCTTAAAGGGAAGCAGGGACAAGCAAAGCTGTCTGTCCTGGGTCTTCACTGTCACCTGTGTTTCCATCTAACAAGTGAAGGAAGGTAGGAGGGGTGTGGAGTGGATGACTGACACTGGGGAAATCACAGCTCCAGATGGACCCTGGTAGACACAATGATCACAGGTTGTGAGGCATGGCTGAAAATAGAATTGTAGAGAATCTACATTTGTAGGGTTTTATAATTTTAAATCCATTCCTTTAAGCCTAACAAGAATGAGTAGGTGCATGGATTTAAAGTCTTTGCCTTGCTGTTTCTACAAATTAGCATGTGATCCTCCATGTAATTCATGCCAGCACCAGAAGCCACAGTCAAATTTTACATGTCCAAATTCTAAAGCTGAAAGAAGGAAACCTGGAGGATCCTAAAAATTCTTTCTATGTGTCAGATCTTCCTGCAGGAAGGGCAACTTAGACTGTATGCATCCCTCTTCCCATCCCGTAGATCCTTTCCCAATATTTTTCCTTTTCCCCCAAGACATTGACTTTCCCCCCCAAAAAAAAACACAAGAAGAGAATCCAGTCACTTTCTGGACAGTTCCAAACATCAACACAGCTGTTCACAAGAGGTCACCAGGACAAGCGATGCAGGCAGAAGCTCATGAGGAAGAGGCAATGTATTGGATAGGACATGACAAATTCAATATTTGTGTGAAAAGCCACTATTATGATCTTCAAACCAACGTTTTTCTCTCAGAGATGAATAAACTGAAACCCAAAAACATGTTAGGGCTTGCATAAAGTCACAGTGGCAGAACTTTACTTGGACCTGGATGTCCTGGGCCCTGCTGTACTGTCACCATCACTATAGGATAATGAACCTGCCAATGTGCTAATCTGAATGGAGCCACAGTGAGGACCAGCTGCTGTAAGCATCACAGCACAGAGACTTTCAGACCCTCTTCTCCTTCTCACTGGAGTCTCTCCATGAATCAAATCAAATTATTCTTGTGAAGTTACTTTCCAACACCAAGCCTGGGACCACCTTAGACAAAAATCCAACTCATTGTATTGTTCCAATACACAAGAAAGAAGAAGAGAAAAATACTCAAACAAAAAACATGCTATACCTAGCAGCAATAGCAGAAGAGATATCAAAACAATAATAGATATCATTAGTTCTCATTTTCAGTTCAGCAAGCATTCAACAAGCACCTCAAATGCCCAAAGTGTTGTGCTAGGCATTGTGGATTGGGAACGGTGCAGGAGGGTGAAAGTACATGATGCTGGAAATAAATTTATAAGACTCTAGCTTCTAGGATCCCATGACCCAACAGAGAAGCATAGATGTCCTCCCTAATAACTAGTAAAAAACATAATGTACTGATTGTAGTGTGGAAATTGCTCAACTTGAGGCCCAAAAGGTCAAAGTAACCAAAAGCTCACTTTCATTTCTTACACTAGCCATGTCATAAGAGGAAGTGAATTTCAGAACTAAACCACAATTACAAAGAAATGTGTAGATGGCATGACCATAGTACTATTAATTGTCCTCACTGGAATCAGGGAGAAGTCAGAGTCAGTTGCTTGTGTTTAACTTTTTTTGTGACTGTTCCGCATAAAATTTTAATTCGTTGAGGTTTTGCATTCCTACCTGCAAATAGCATCTGTCAACCAGATGCGTCTTCAGCTCCTCAGCAGCCAGCCTCCAGCAGGAGGCCATGTGCTTCTGGCTGTAGAAACTGACTTGTCCTCTTGGCTCCACCTCCGTGCCCTTGCACTCTGGCCATTGTCCACACCTAGTGCCAAATGATTCCTGTCACTTGACAACAGAAGGCCTACAGAGCTCTGGTTTTCTGAGGCTGAGCCAGAGACCACTCTGAATCACACAGGGAGAAAACGTGAGAAGAGGGGAGACTACACCCCATCCCAACTTCCTTGTGGTTGACTCTGCTTCTATCCCCACACCCTACTATGTTTAAGCAACTAACAAAGCCTGCCACATTTGTCATTGTGACTTATAGTAGCGCTGCCACCTTTGACAAAGAATAAATCTGTCAGTCACATGTTTTCTGGAAAATGCTGTCCGTGCTCCATTGACGTTTGTCCTCCATTTGAATTGTGTAAGTATTAGACATTTTTTCAGAGCTCACACAGAGATGTTAGGATCTCCCATCAGCTATCTGTTCCAGTGTGAAGAATGCCAAGAATGCCAGAATTCCAACCAATTTCTGCTTCTAGCCTAAGAAACTTCTCAAAGCAAGATGACGAGCATTGAAACAATTATGCCCATCTTCATTTACAAAATGTAGGTTTATCTAGCTCAAAATGGCTCTTCTGCTTTATGTGATTGATCTCTTTGATGTACTTATTACCTCACCTCTGGACCATCAGGAACTTGGTTGCTTAAAATAAATGACTTCTTGAGAACCAAAGCTTCTAGAGGCAGGAATAACTCAATTCCTGGAGAATGTCTTCTGTAATTCATCACAGCATCTCCATGTGTTTTTGAAAACAGCAGTACTGCAAGAAATTTTTGTTTCCTCTGGTACCCAAAAGAGTAACTAGGGTATTATGAAAGAGTTATTGTCTTCACCCAAAGGCTGAAAACTTGAAGGATGCCCTTAGGATCCTAAAGAGATTAGACCAGAAATTGCTAACCTGTTCCAGGTCTAGGGTGAGTGGAGGCAGGTGATCCAGGAAAGAAAAGATGGGTCGCTGGAGGCTGTCACAAGAACACCTCTGTTCCTACACTTTATACACAGCCTGACTTCTTTGTCTCTGGCTCCAAGAGCAGCTTTGGGGTCACAGAGTTGTATAACTTCAAGAGAAAAAGGCCTAGAACCATCACAGGGTGCCCAACCTCACACATCTGAAGGGCCAGCGAAGCACAACCAACAGGAGCCCCAGACTGCTCCATCTTTGCTCGGGCCTTTCATGTTTTTTAAAGGTCCCAGATTTTAAGAGATTGTATTTTCTTTCAGTTTCTTGTGTCCATATCTCTACCATAGATGTATTTATTCCTCTAGGTAATATGACTTATTAAGCTTTTATTAATTTACATCATCCATGTTCCAGGCATTGTGCTAAACACCAGAGATAATTGATTTTCCCTTCTGGAACATACATTCCAATAAAGAAGCAAACTCTAAGCACATAATAATTAATAATATAATGAAACAAACTATCCTGTACTATGAATGGTAGTTGTAGAAACACAGGTGCCATGATTTAACCACAACTACTGTATAGTATTTGGGACCCATATTTACTCTGTGATCCTCAGGGAAACCATTAGTGGCCCAGCCTGAAAAGAAGGAAAACTAAAGTTCAGATCACACAACCCTCAAATTCAAACCTATGTCTGACCCCAAAATCCTTCACTGTTCCATTGCACCAGCTCTCCTGTAACAGAATAAAGAGATAAGAGAAAAGGCCAGGCCATTGAGCCTTAGAGCTCTATGCCTAGCTTGACTCTCAGTTTCTTAGCTTGAACACATTAGTATTCAGAACCACTTAAAGCTGCAAAGGAGGTGCTGCTAATTTGATGGCACTACATCTTGGCATGAAAACACAAACTGTCTGGGTGTTCTTATATATTGCATTGCCTCTTTTCCTTCTAAATCTCCTATATCAATGTACCATATTTGTTGAGTGGAAGACTAAGTTCTGGCCCAATGTCTTCTAGGATCCTAAGGGTATCCTTCAAATTGTCAGGCAGTAGGTGAAGACCTGGAGCTCCTTTATTAGACCAAAGCAGCCCTCCTAGCCTAATGGAACACAAAACCACCTTTTCTTCATATACTACTGATTTCTAAAATATGCAGAGATGCCAAGGTGAATATGGTAGACAGCTTCCACTGACCAAGAAGTTAGTTGCTTTGAAAGTGTGGATTCTTGAGGCTATTGCTGGTTTTAAGAAGCCAAATCCTTTAAATCTCATAGGTAAGGCAGTACCAAGATGCCAAGAGATTATTGGAGACAAAACCTGCCCAATTGTATCTATCCCACTTATACAGTCTTGAGCCAGGGTCTTAATTTCTTTAAGCTTCAAATTTCCTTCTGTAAAATAAATAGTTGTGTGACTTACCTCACAAGATTCAACATAAAAATAAAATTTAAGTAAGATCCTATGTTGAAAGGCCTTAGGGCATAATAGTCTGTTTCAATGATTAGATATGGCTTTTTTAATTGGTCTCATTAAAATTGAGAACAAGATATGTCTCTTGGCTACTAGTCTGACCCTTACCTATTTCTCTCATTTCTAGGAAGATTATTGCTACACTGGCACTCCCTAAGGTGAGGTCCCTAAAGTATATATAAGGTGATAACTCCTCCATCATGGATAGTGGCCATCTCGGGGTGATAGGGAATTCTCTTTTTAATGTTTAATTTTCCATATAATTTGTGACCTGTTGTTTAAACTATCAAGCCTCATGGTTGAATACTGGACTCTTTTTTTCCAACCATTTGATAAATGAATAAACTGATCATGAAAGAGGTTTTGTTTTGGTTTTTTGTTTAGGTTTTTTGTAAGGGCTGGCCAGATAGCTCAGCAGATTAAAATGCCTGCTTAAGCACATGCAGAGACCAGGCTTTGATCCCTGACAAGCTGTGCTGGCCCTGCCTGCTGGGGTGTGCTGAGACTGCAACTGAGACTGAGTGTGGTGGCATGCATCTGTGATCCCAGTGCTTAAGAGGTTGAAAACAGAGGATCACTACAAGTCTGATCTACATAGTGAGACCCTGTAGACCCTGTACTAAATACAAAAAAGAAAAGGACAAGGAAAGATGCCTTTAATCATCTTCATGTCTACAGACTATGTAAACAAGATATTTTAATCTGCCTGAAAGGGATAATATTTATCCTTAAAAATATAAGGAACGGTTGTTTACAGCATGAGGTATAGGGTGTAGCGACTGGTGGTGGGAAAGGGACAAAAGTGTTCAAATACAAAGGCATACAGGAAATGGAATAATGTCCTTACCTCTTATCCTTGAGGCCTTCTAGGAGCATGTCTGGGGCCTGAAGCCTCAGAAAATGCAAAGACTTTTTCTTTCCTACACCTTTGGTTTGTTTTTTAATGCTGTTCATTAAGGAGCTATTTTCCATCAGTCCTATCATCTCTTTCTTGGCTCTTGATCAGATTGAGTCAGACCTGGAATATTTACTTTCACAAAAACTAACCAGTCTTTTGTCTAGACACATATGACTGCTACTAAAACTCCATGGACTAAGGTCAAGGAAAAAGCCAGTGGGATCTTTTGTGTGACTAAACAGTACTGTCAGAGAACTGAGAGTAAAGGAGACAGAATAAAGGGGGATAGGGTGGGAAGAATCTAGGGATAAATGATAGCATACAAAAGTGGGTAAATAAAAGCATTTGAGCTCTCATTGAAAAGTATAAAAGGTAATTCAAAATATTCCTGAAAGAGTTTACAGATTTAGATTGGAACTTGGTTCCGAAATCTCAGTTATGTTTATTCTGTTGTCCAGGCCTGCATCACTTTTATTCTTCATCTTGACTTTCTCTTCCCTTGACCAAATTTTACTCATGCTTCAAGTCTTATGCTGAAAGCCACATCCTCAGAAAAGATTTTCCCAGTCCTTGGAAGATGAGACAAGATAGGACACCCTTGTACAATTTCATCACATTCTAGCTGTCTGGCCAGGATAGTCTTCATTAGCATTACAATTAAATGATGACGTGTGCATGGCTATTTGGAAAATGACTATCCATATTTATTAGCCATTGGGCATTTTTCAAATTATTTTAATTAACCTCATTATATTTTTAAGTAGTAATATTACAAAATAAAAATAATGTGTATAATTATTATTAAATTAATAATGTGGTCTCTCTGGCAGGATTTTAAACTCCTTGAGGGCAAGAACGATATATCCCTGGATACTCACCTTTTGACACTGTCTGACATGGAGTTGGAAAGCAAAATATATGTGAGGTAAATGAATAAGTCAATGCACGAGGTTGTGTGCAAGGGCTTCAGGAAACAAGGGGCAAAGCACATGGTGGAAATCATCCAGCTTATAGTTCCCACAAGTTCATGTTGGACAGGCAACATTCCAATGTACCAGCTTCCCTAAAGCCTCTAGTATACAACTTCTTTTCTATACTGCTTGCCATGCCTAGCCATAAAGTTCTTCTTAATTCTTATGCTATTGCAGCCCTTATGAGCAAGGTACAAAGAAAGCTGGAGGCCAGCTGCCTAGAATTACTTTAGACTATATTACATTCACCACCACTCAGTGAAGTTTTATTGCTAAACAAATGAGACTGTCTTTGCATGTTTTGTTCTTAAGAGGTAGCACTGATCCTGTGAAGACAGACATCATCTTAAGCATGCATTTCTTTCTTTCTTTCTTTCTTTCTTTCTTTCTTTCTTTCTTTCTTTCTTT
>NDGN010746487.1:0-11764 GCA_002564285.1 Tympanoctomys barrerae | reverse complement strand
TTTTTTTTTTTCTTGGATAGGCTGTCACTTTGTAGTTCAGAGAGGCCTTGAACTCACAGCGATTTTCCTGCCTCAGCCTCCTGAGTGCTGGGATCACACCCATACATGGCTGCAATATATTCTATGGTCTCAAAAATCTTGAGATTTTTATTCTCAAAAATTATCTCAGCTTTAAAAAGATGGACAATAGAGTCTGTAGCACTTTAAAAAAAAAGTGAAGTTTGCTTGCCTTAGCTATTGGATGGTGAAGTAGACAGTGACCTTTAGGGAAGGGCTATTCTAGGGGGAAGGTGCCAGGACTTGGGACAGCAGCTCTTTCCCACTGGAGGGAAACATCTCAGTGTTCTAATACCTGGTTTCCCAGTTCCAGCATGCACCCTGCAGGCCTGCCCAGCAGGACACAAGCTAGGGATTCACCTCTAAGGTTTGAGTTTGTCTGCTCTACCCAGTAGACATGATGACACTCTAAAAAAGTCAAAGCACAAAAGACTAGCCCACTTCAGAGTCCAAGGTCTGGTCCCACCAAGGGAATTGTCCCCTTCAATGTCAGCAGCTCATGAAAATCTGTGCCAACACTAGCCCCACCTTCTTATACTGCCAGAGACGCTCCAGGTTTCTAGAGAAAATGCCAGGAACTAAATGCAGCACGTTGCACCACTGGACTAGGCGCAGAAGCATGAAGATTTAAAAGAAGGCAGAAGTCCATGCCTTTTCCCAGCCAGGCTTCTTCTAGGCAGGTGACAGCCAACTTGGTACCTTCTCCAGGCGGGGAAGAGGCCCCCAGCCTAGAGAGCCCCCTCCTGTCTGAAGGTGGAAGTGCAGTAGACAAGGTCTGGAACGTCAGCAGGTGGAACCTCTGGCTGGTTCTACTGAGCAGCTGCAGTGAAGAAGACAATTTATGGCCAGGGTAGTAGGGAAGGGTCCTCTTCCTGACACCAGTACTGGTCCCTCCTTGCTAAGCAACTCCACAGACTTATATCTCAATAAACTAGTACAACTACAAGCTCTTACACTGATAAAAGGCAAAAGGTGTACAGGACCAAAAAGCAGAGTATAAGCCTCAATACTTACACACCTTGTATACAGACATTTCTTAGGCATCCAATATCTCCTCCTTTGTATTTTTGGCAAATGTTCCCACTTATACAGATTTACAATTACTGTGTTTTGTATTTATCTCTAATTAATAAAAGAAATTAAAATCTACAAAAAAAAATACTTATACCTCATCTGCAAAACCACACACACACACTTGTCCACCTGCCCCTTCCTAACCTTTGTGGCAATCAGCAACCCCTGAGCCTTGGCTTCTTGGTGAACTCTCTCTATATTAGGTGTTTTGTTTTTGTTTTTGTTTTTTCCAGTACCACAGACTCAACTCAGGATCTTGAGCTTACCAGGCAAGTGCTTATTCTACTGAGCTATCTCCCCAGCAAACTTCTTTTTTTTTTAATGTATGTATGTAGTACAAGGTCTATAGGTCTCACTTCCATAGATCAGACTCGCAGTGATCCTTCTGTTTTCAGCCTCCCAAGCCCTGTGATTACAGGCGTGTGCCAACACATGCAGTCTCAATTGCCTTCTCAGTGCACCCTGGGGGGCAGAGCCAGCATGGTGGGCCGGGGATCGAACACCTAGCCCCTGTGCTCTGCCTAAGCAGGCACTTTAATCTGCTAAGCTATTTGGTCAGCCCTTTCTATATTAGCTTTTAATATAACTTGCTTCAAAACAGGCTTCTTGAGCTGGGGAGATAGCTCGGGCTTGCCTGGCAAACTCAAGGGCCTGAGTTCAATCCCGGGTTCTGAAAACAAAACAAAACAGGCTTCTCTGTTGCTATTATGGGTTCCTCTTCCTCCCCCACTATCAAATGCTCTTAGGTCTACACACTCTTACGCAGGGGCCTTCAGTTGGTGCCATGCATACTACAGCATGTGGACCCTTGGTTCCCTCCTAGCCCCCACCTCATCCAACCTGGGTCCCCACACCCAGAAATCCCACACACTCTTTCATCCATTCAGACACCAGCCCTGGATATTTCATCACTTAAAAATCTCAGCTTCATCTGTCTCTTGCTCCTCACACTATTCAAGCTTCCCAATTCCTGCAAGACCCTCCTCGCTGCCCCCATGCCTGCAGTCTGATAGCGCACAGGTATGGACAGCCTGGGTTCAAAGCCTGGCTATCATTTAGCACCTGTACCATACTGGCTAAGCAAGTTAACCTCTCTGGGCTTACATTTTCTGTAAAATAGACATAATAACCATACCTTCCTCAGATGAGTGTGAGCCTTTTGTAAATAAAGACATATGCCAAGCAGTCAGTAAATCTTAGTCATATTCTTTTCTAATCCACCCTTCTTTCAGCTCCTAGTGACAATCCAACCAAGTCCTTCCTGTTCAATCTGCTTGAGCACTGAAGACCTGTCTTCCTTTTACTTTTTCTTGAACACAGCAAATCAACCTTGCCTTCAAGCCTTTGCTTGGCTGTCTTCTGTGTGTTTTCTCTCTCCATCTTTTTTTTTTTTTTTTTTTTTTCTTTTTTTTGCGGAACCAGAGATTGAACTCAGACCCTTGTGCTTGCCAGGCAAGCATTTATTCTACGAGCTATTTCCCCAGCCCCTCATCCTGAATTTTCAAGCACCTGCTCTAAAGCTGTCTCCACTAGAAACTCTCCCTTAAACTCTGCAAGCAAAACTTTTGTTCCTTATATACCTCATGCATCTTGTTCTAGGGATAGGTATTTGTGTCCTGTATCCCACTCACCCTAGAACTCCTGGCTCTCAGCAAGAGCTCCATAGAATCCAGCTGAATTCCAGCTCCATGGCTTCTCAGCTTGGAGGGCTGACACCAAGGGGGAAAGAGAGCCTGCCTCCCTCCATTCCAGAAGCACCTCCATCAAGCAGCCCCTTCCTCTAGGCCTAGAGAAGGGGAGGAGGCTGAGGTAGTGGCTTTGTTGTTGTTTTGCTGCCTTGAACTAGTTTATGTAGTCTAGGCTGGACTCAAACTCATGGCAACCCTCCTGCCTCAGCCTTGAGTGCTGGGATTACATGTGTGCACCACCATGCCTGGCATGACGCACTGTTTGCACAGGACAAGCTGATGGCGCTAGGCCTCAGCCAAATCCCTCTCACCTTCTCTGATGAGAACTACCCAGTATTGGCCTCTACAGATAAGAAGCATGGTATAGAGGATAACCCACCTCCCCACATTCTCTTCCATGGTTCTAGCCTCTGCTTTACCAGAGGTTGGCTGACTTTAGGCCAAAGGTTCCTCTCAAGACCTAGGTTTTTTTCTTTATCCCAGGACAAACCTTTTCCAGCTCCACCATGTTCTAACTGCTGATTCTAGATGCAAGAGCATGGTGTCAGAGTTCTGAGAACTCAGGGACAGGAGAACCCAGGGGGCAGAGGGAACAGGAAAGTGGGGAATAATTTTGCTACCTTGAACACATTACTGCCTCAGTGCTCTAATCCCCATCCCTGCCTCTGTCCATGCACACACAGACTGGCCACACCAGAGAACAGAAAAGGAGTTTATTGAAAACTATATACAGTTGGTCCAGTTCCTAGCACAGGCTGCAGTCTGGGCTGGTCCCCCCATCTCAGGCAGTATCTTAGCCCCTGATGAGAGAGTTGGGAAGCTGAGACCCATACCCCTGCAGACCTTTGTCTGAGAACTTATAACTCTAAATGCCCTGGATACGGCTGACAGGGGACAAAGAATAGATCCTTGTCCTGACCTAGTCACAGCCTGGAGCCGGAAACAGTATTGTGAAACTTGGGCCCAAAAGGGCCGAGCTAGGCTGTCTGGAAGTCCTGGCTGATCCTCTTACAGGAGGCCTAAAAGGACACAGAGGCAAACAGCTCCTACCACCTCGACCCATGCACCAGGCCCCAGGGGTGTCAAGGGTTGGCCTGGGGACACCAGGCACCTTCTTCCCAACACTGATTCAGGGTCCAGGGCTCCTGGAGCATACCCCAAGCAGAAGACCTGGAGTTGAGAGATGAGTTTGGAGAGGTCACAGCTGAGGGCCCAGGCCTCCTGGGGTGGGGGGCAGTTCTGGGGGTCAGGGTGTCCCACTGTAGGAATAGTCTGCTTTATTGTGCATCACCAGCCGGTCATCCACGAAGTAGAAGCTGTCAGACTGTGTCTCATAAGGGTGACGGATCATCTCGCTGACTGTAAGAAAGGCCCAGCCAGGGTCAAAAGTCAGAAGCCCAAGCCAGGCCACTGAGGAGCTACAGGGCTAGGTGACAGGGACAGCTGAACCACCTCAGAGAATTCCTCTGCTATGAGCTATTTCCATTCAGATGATACAGGAAT
This sequence comes from Tympanoctomys barrerae, assembly GCA_002564285.1. Taxonomy (NCBI): domain Eukaryota; kingdom Metazoa; phylum Chordata; class Mammalia; order Rodentia; family Octodontidae; genus Tympanoctomys; species Tympanoctomys barrerae. Next base: position 7,442 of record NDGN010746487.1, on the reverse strand, counting down.
GGTGCCCACAAAAGTGACCCAGGCTGGGAAGAAAGAGGACTGAGTCTTCAAGTACACACTCTCTCCCGCAGTGTATTCTCTATACGTCCCGTCCCATTCCCCAGTCCCACAGGGCCCTGCTCACATACTCAGCTCCTCAGACAGAGGGGGAAAGTCGTAGATGTGCTCGCAGGTGTTCTTGCTGCTTGGAATGCAGAAGCCAAAGTGGAAGTCAAAGCTTTTGAGCAGCTGGTTTCGGAAGTAGTGCCTCTCGATCATGCGGAAGTTGTTAACGGGCTTGTCTCCCACAGTGAACTCCACCCTGAGCAAGAGAAGGCAACAGGGCTGAGCCTGGCCTTCAAGACACCCACCAGGCTGCAGATACACTGTCCCTGAGAGGCTCAGTCAGAACTCAGGAAGGGCTGCTCCCGTGCTCTCCCTCACCCCAGCCCTCACCCCACCCCAGCGACTCACGTGGCTCCCACCTGCCTCAGGCGGAGAAAGGCAGGCGTGAACTGGTAGCGGACAAAGCGCCCAGCATTGGGGTCCAGGTCCCGCCGGTTGATGGGCAACCGTTCTGCAATGTATCCCGGCTGGACTCAGTGGGCTTCAGGCTGGACTCTCACCCACCCAGGGTTCCACCCAGGCCCCTATCTGTCTGAGGGATGCTTAGGCTTCAGAACCAAAGGGTAAGCTCTAGGTCAGCCAGGCAACAAATCCCACTGAGGTTCCCAGGGCCACTGGATGCAGAGGCATGGGGCCTCTGGGACTGCAGTTCCCAGGCAGGTCAGCAGAGGTAAGCTGTCATGGATTAAAGGAGTAGAACTGTCCTCCCAACATGTCTACCCCCAGACACAGCGGGCAAAGAAGAGGCTTGGGTACCTACAAACTTCTGAGTTTGTTGGGGGTCCCAGCCCCAAATCTGTTCTGTATTTGGGCCCAAGCTTGCCCACCAATGGCTCACCAGCCTGCTTACCAGAGGCAGGGGGCTTCTTGATTTCAAAGAGGACAGTGCCTGAGTCCATGTCCCGGATCTTGAACCTGATGAAGTCGATCTTGTAGATATTCTCCTCAGGGGAGCACAAGTAGTCTAGGGGAGACAGACAGCTGAGCAAGAAAGGGACCCAAAGGCTCTGCTGCGAGTTCAGCTTTTATGGGTCCTTATGGGCCCTTCCTTCCAGAAAGAGGGAAGCAAGCCCTTGCCCTGGGGGAACCCCGACTGTGGAGTGCATACCTTTGCCTTGGGGATCCAATAGAGGATGAATAGCCCCATTTTAGTGGCCTCTATGGGTTAGGCAAAGGCAGGGCAAAGAAGGGTAGACAAGGCCATTTCCCCAACACTTTCCCTTCCTCCTGCAGTTGAGGGCCCTTATTTTCTCTGATCTGCCAGGCCGAGATGTTGAGCCAAACTGGTCTCTAGTCTGGCAAGAGCCTCCAGCATAAAGGACAGGTACACACTTTTTTTGTTTGTTTTTGACTTTTGGGGGGGGGGTACCGGGGATTGAACTCAGAATCCTGCACTCGCCAGGCAGGTGTTTATCCTACTGAACTATCTCCCTAGGCCCCGACAGATATACCCTTGCCTTTGTGAAATTCAGTGCAAAGAAGAGGCCATAGAGGGGCACAATCCTTCATTGGAGGATGCTCCTATCCCCACCCTATAGCTGCTCTTGGCAAGGCTGATCTTGAGGGGACTTTCCCTGACATGGGTAGTGCTGGGGCAGCTGAACAATCCCTTTCTGCTTCCCTCCATGCCCCTCTTCTGCCTATAAGCAGCTTATGCAAGCCCATCTCCCTTAAGCAGCTTAGCCAAAGCTCTGCTGACTCAAGTCCAGAGCCTCCGATGCTTGGGGGGAAGGGTCCCAACTTTACTTCCACCCCGTTGATTTCCAAATGGAAGGAAGTCTTAGCAAACAGAGGAACCCCTTAAAGGTTTTCTATCCAGCTTTGGCGCCAAGCCACCCCAACACACAATGTGCTCTCTGACCCTCATAGAGAAGAGGACAGGCCAACCTTGGAAGAGGGCCTGGCAGGTACATCAGAGTACAGATGGGAGAAGGGGAGTCCTCAAACCCACCAGAAACACATGAGGGCTTGCCTGAGGCAAACACAAGCGCTTGAATCTCACCCTCACTGCCTTTGCAGCAGCAACTTCAAGCGGTCAGGGAGGCCCCAGCAATCAAAAGGAAAGAGAGAGGCACAGTGGAAGGCTCTGATGCTATCACCCTGCATAGCATCACATCCTGCACTTGTGGCCCCCAAAAGCCCGGAAGTCACCGTTTAGACCAAGGCTACCTCCTGTGCTTCTGAAATTGGAAGAGGAAGTAAATATAAAGTCATGCTTCCCTAGGCCTGCCTCTACCCTGAGTTTGAAGCAGCTCCCTCCTGGAAGTCCTCCTAGAAGTTCTTCAGCAACTGCAAATTTGGGAGACTCTTTTTTTTTTTTTTTACCCCCCCCCCTCCTTTTAGGAACAAATTCTTAAGAGTCTAGACCTCAGACTCTTGCAAACTCAACCTGTCAGCCCTTCCTTGACTTAAGAGGAAGTGAGAGTCAGGGGCCGCCTACGGCTCATCTACGGAGAAGCATGAAGGGCTTGGACTAGGTCTCAGGGTCAGGTCGGAGTAAGGGGCAGAATGGATGGGGGCTGAGAACACAACTGCTCCCCCTCCTCTCAGCCACAAATAGCTTCCTAAGCTGGATTCAGGGCCCAGTAATCCAGGAACAGCAAACCTCAGATTCATGTGATTAGGGTCAGAAGACACCAGACAAGGGATGCCAAGGTAGAAAGCCCTGGATACCTAGTCCCAAATCCTGCACAGGAAAGGGCCCCTTCCCCTGTTCATTCCCTTCAGATGCCTATCTCTGAGGGCTATGAACTTCCCAAATTAGGATATAAATGCTGTTACTTCACCTGGAAGTCTCCTTTAGTTACAAAATAAACCCCCAAAGTTGTCCAGGACCCAGATTAGCCTTCCAACCCCGGAGCTAAGATGAATCCTAAACATTGCTTTTGTACACTGCAGCTCAACTGGCTTCAACATCAGCCTGGTCCTGGCCCCCTTCCTCCAATGATGCCTGTTAGGGCAAGACAGCTCAGTCTGTAATCTAGGGGCCCAGCTGAGAATGGCTGCTGCCTAGCTCCGAGCAGAGTAAGGGGGGCCCCCAGGGACCCAGATGCACAGGCTAAGGCCTGCCATCACATTCCCCTCCACAGGTCTGTCTGAAAGCCCTGGGCTCTTCCACTCCTGCAGCTCCAGAGCTCAGGTCCACTCTCAAGGAGCCAGGGAAGGTTAGCCAAAGGGTCACTTTCTCTCCAAACACCTCTCTTCAAGGCTCAACCAAGCAACTGCCATGTTCCCTGTCTACGCTGATGCCTGCCTCTGCCTTGAATGTCTAGGTGTCTGCCTCCAGGTTGAGCCCTATGGGGCTCCTTATACTAAGAGAAGAGCCCTATTTACAGAGCATGCATAGCAGGCATGGCACTGGACAAAATCTGAGGGCTGATTTTTTTTTTCACAGTAACCTTACAAGGGAGGTATTCTATCCTCCTCTTACAGATGATCCTCAGAGAGATTTTTACATGCCCAAGGTCACACAGCCAATTATGTGGCAAAGCTGGAACTCTAACCTAGGCAGTCCAACTCAGAAATTCAACCACATGTGGACTACGTTTCCCCTGCAAGAACCCCCAAAGCGGACAGGGATGGCGACGGGCACCTCCTGGGGGACCCTGGGTGTAGACATTAATGGCAAGATAGGTCTGAGGATCTTAATACCTCTAACTAATTCAGCCTCCACCTCGCCTCTCCAGTAGGGACTGAGAACAGACTGCACTCAGCCCCCCTCTACGTTAGTGTACACAGGCCTGAGAAGGCTCTGAAGATTGCATCGGGAAAGGGTTACAGTTGCAGCTGCTGCCCCACCTCCACCAAGGGAAAAGGGGTGGGCCCCTCAAAAAAGAAAGGAGTGCGGTGGAAATGAACCTCTAAAAGGAGAAAAGGGATGCACAGAAAGATCAAGGGATGGGAGCACATAGAGATCTTGCAAGCGGAAGGGAAAGGAGTAAAGAGTAAGGGACCGGGTGGGGGAGGGGAGGCTGGGGGAAGGAGGGAAAGGGGGCGGGGGCCGGGGCTCCGAGCGCGCCTCCCGCACTCTCCTTCCCTCGCCCGGTGCTCACCGCCCGTAATCCGCTGCAGCCCCAGCACATCCTCCGGCCCTATGGGCTGCTTTCCCTGCAGCGGCCCCGGCCTGGGCCCCAAGCCTGGCTCCAGCTCCGACTCAGACTCTGATTCTGATTCAGCTTGCAGACCCGGCGAGTGTTCTACGCTCAGGCCTGAAGCCCCAGGAGAGGGCTCCGCCCCTGTCCTGGCCCCACTAGGGCCCTTCTTCACCTTCATGGCCTCGCCCCGCCAGGCCGCCCAAGGCTCTCTGCTACCGCCGCTGTCGCCTGCGCCGGCTGGAGCCGGGGAAAGGGGGAGCGTCCGCAGCTCCGCCTCCAGATGGGCCCCAGGTGCCGCCCCGGCCCCGCCCCCGGGGTAGGCCCCACGCCGGCCACGCCCAAGACCCAGCCCACGCTGCCAGAAGGTCAGGGGCAGGGCAGGCGGGCACAGCCTGGCAACGCCTTGGTGGCTCAGTACTTTTTCAGTAAGGAGGGACTGACTACGGCTCCTCTCACTCACTGGGTTCCGGTCTCAAGGTCTACATAGGATACTGTCCTATGATGGCCTCAGCTGAAAGGTGCTAGAAGTCTGAAGTACTTCCCTCTAGTCACTATCTGCTCAGCCGGTTCACCTTTCTCACGCATTAATTTTTTTGTTCACTGACTTCCTCCTGTAAGCTCTGCTCTGTCCCACGGTCCAGCACTGATATCTGATATCCCAGTACTAGCAGCATGATGCTCCCTGCTAGTACTCGATACTTCTTGAAATGAGTTAGTATCCAAAGGCTTTCACTGTAACAAGCTCTTCTCTCCTAGAACTCCTGATAAAATGCAGAAACAGATGCTCACAGCCTTGGCCAAATCTACACAAGGAGGGACTGTTGGCCAGGTGCACAGCCAGCCCAGCGTCCTACAGAACCCAGGCAAGAGCAGCACATGGCCATGTAGAACAAGGGACTAGTGAGGACAGGGCAGACAGCAGAAGTCTGTTACTTATGCAAGAATAAAAGAATGAAAATTAAGCTTATACTTCATACCATTCCAGTTCAATTTTATTACACGTCTGTTTTAAAGTAACTCCCTAATACAGTACATGCCCAACACTTTCAAATGTTTAGCACATTTAATCCTCAAACCACCTTATGAATGAAGCATCATCAGTGCCACTGAACAAGGGAAAATTGAGGCTTAGAGAGACTTGAGTAGCTTATCCAAGCTTTTCAGTCAGTATGTGCAGAAGAAAGGATTTCAGTTCAGGCCTGTTGGATTCCCAGTCCAGGACTTCCCCCTAATACACCACACTGCCTTTCTGAAAGAACAAGGGGAACCTCTACCATATGCATGGCATCAGATCCAGAGCTGCTATGCCTAGACAGAACACAGCAGGTAATGCTAGCCAGAGAAAAGGGAATAAGGGAAGTCTCAGAGGTGACCTTCACCTGGGGATCAGAGAGAAGGTGGAGGGCAGGAGGCTACAATCCAGCTCAGAGCTTTCCTCCAATGCTCCTCTTGTGCATGACTGTGCTACACCAAGAGACAGGCCAGAAGCACAAGGTGCCCCACTACAAGATGGATAGAGCAGGGCTGTCAAGTCCAAGCCAGAGGAGGGGACTGACATACCTTTTGAGGTCCTTGGGGAAGGGAGGATCAGTGGGGGATACAAGCCACAGGAATGGGAAGAGAAGGAAATATGAACCCAATTTAGAGTATTATAGTTCAGGTCCAACAGAGGTACCTGGAAATGAATTAGTCATTCATTCCCAGCAGCCCCATTTGTGTGCCTCAATCTAACACCTGTTTTGACACCAAGCAATCCACTTGGGTCAGAAAGGAAAATTCTACTGAGATGCAGCTTCGCTCAGTCTATCTTCTCAGGCTTTTTCCATGATTTGCGGGTCTCCAGGAAGATCTTGACCAATGATAAGAGGATGGGCACAGCCATAGGCAGGAAGAGTGGGATGTAGATGGCAAACTTCTGGTCATCAGGGAAATAGAGAAGGTGGAGGAGTGAAGGGTCAAAAAAGGCACGCTCCGAGGATGTCACAGCTTCCTGGCTGGCAGCGAAGGCAGATGACAGGTGCCCAGAGGCCAATTCCTCTGCTGCCTTCTGAACTGCAGCTACGGCCCTGTATACCTAGGAAAGGGAGGGGACAGGGATTACCAATACATCCTAGCCATCCATGGGGAAGGGGCTGGGTTTTCCTGTGTCTCCCATCTGTAGGAGAGTGCCCAGAGTTCACCCAGAATATATGGGGGTCAGACTGAAAGAGATATGGTTTATTTTCTGAGGGTTGCTTGAAACCTTCATTCACTCTTGATGGGAGAGCTGGCAAGCCAGGGGCATTTAGGAAATGGCTCTTACTGGCTGCCCCAATTCTAGGCACATAATCCATGCCCTGCCCACTTACCTCAGATGCCACATCATCTTTGATGACAATGTTGCTGATCTTGCCCAGAAGCTGGGCCAGTGAAGTGAGGGTGGTAGTGGCTGTGGCCAGGTTCTCCACAGACCGGGCCCAGAGCAGCCGGTCCAGCTCCCAGGTCATGAGCCCTTCACTCTTAGGTCCTGAGAGCAGGCATTTTGGAGGCACTTGGGGATGAGCAATCCCAAAGAGTAGCCTATAGGAACAGCAAAGGATGATCAAACTTGCTGAGACAGGAAGATTGCAGACAACAGCTAAGATTCTTAGCATTATCTGCCCTATACCAGTGATTTTAATTTTCCCATGTAATCACAAGGGTTCTCGGGAGTAGCGACACCAAGCAATCCAAAGCCCTAAACACACTATCAAGTGGTCCTTCTGGTTTTATCTTCCTTTTTTCTTGCTTATTTTGAGACAGGGTCTTGCTTCATAATGCAAGCTGGCCTTGGACTTACTCTGTAGCCCATGCTGGCCTCAAACTCTTGACAATTCTGCTGGCTCAGCTTCCTGAGTGCTGGGATCACAGGCATGTGCCATCACGTCCAGCTAGTTTTACTTTCTATACTAGACTTCTTGGCTTTTTTTTCTTTTTCTTTTTGGCACCCGGAACTGAACTCAAGTCCTCACACTTGCCAGGCAGGCACTACACTATTGAGCTCCATTCCCAGCCCCTGGACTTTTTTGAAAAAGGTTTCATGACTATATTTCTGGTAACACCAATGTAGTGTTTTTGTTTTTTAAACATCAATATAGTTTAGTCCTTTTCTCTACCCTCTCTTTAGACAAATGGGACCACTGGACTGCATAAAGGACACTCTTTTTTTTTTTTTTTTTGCGGAACCGGGGATTGAACTCAGGCCCTTGCACCTGCCAGGGAAGC
>NDGN010744789.1:0-10398 GCA_002564285.1 Tympanoctomys barrerae | reverse complement strand
CACTCTGCTGTGTGTGTGTGTGTGTGTGTGTGTGTGTGTGTGTGTGAGATGAAAACCAAGTGTCACCTTGCCACGGGTCAAGTAGAGATAAGATTGTGGCTCATTTTTAATATTGCATTTTTAAAAGTCTTTTTGTATTTAAAAAAATTTTTTTTTCAATATTGCATTTTAATTAATGGCTGGGTGAATCAGAAGAGTTAGCTTTGGGCAGTTTCCTAGATTCACTCTTCCATCTCAACTTATGCTCAAAAATCTTCAGAAGGAATGGAGCACCTCCCAAGACCTAGTTAGAACTGAGAAAGGGAAGACTTAGAGTTGGCCTTCCTCAGTGGGTAAGGGGTCTGTCCTGTGATCCTGAGTTACTTTCCCCATCTCTAGCTTGGCAGCACAGCAGATGCCCTAGCTCAGTGCTGCTGGTGGAGGAGGAGGAGGAGGAGGGAGGGACTCACTTTTGCTGGGATGAATCCAAGGAGTGGAGGGAGCGAAGAGAAGAGGAGATGGGTGGGACTGCAGGCCTGGCACGAGGCGCTGGTGTGTTGCTGACTGTGCTCAGGAAGGTCCTGGCAGCCCAGGAAGGCCAGCACTCACATGTGCCAGGATAGATCGGGGCCTTGAGCCAGGCTGCTTCACTGCGGAAGAAGCTCAATCTCCTGGTGACCCACATGGGCATCCAGGACCTAGGTGACTTTGGCCTCTAAGAGGAGAGTAAAGGAACTCCAGCCTCCAGGCCAAAAGAGACAGAGGAAGAGATGCGATCAGACAGGTTAACACACTCGACTAGGTCCTGACAGAAGAGTTAATGTTTAAGCTGTCTTTCTCCTTCACTCTACTCACAAAAATTGCATGAGACATCAGTGTTACAAATGCTCGAACATAGCCAGGGGCATTTCTTATGCATTTTCTCTTTTCTATTCACACCTATGTTGTGAATCCATCCAGTGATAACTGGGGTGGAGCAGGCAGGGTGTTGAGCTGGTGATGCTGGGTGTTAGGTCCCTGGAGAACCTGAATAGGGGAACAGCTTCCTGAGAGGCCATCAGCATTAGGAACACTAAATTCATAGCTGGCCCTCCACTGTCGCTCATCATACTGGTTCTTATCTCCCACATGATGTTTTGTGCTGTGACTCCAGGCATCTACCAGGGCTCACACCTTAAGGAGTCTGCCCTTGATCCAGTGCATCTAACACTGCTCCTCATATAAGGTTTGTAAACCCATCGTTCTGCCTCCTTCTTCAGACTACTCTAATTTTGCCACCCCTGGACACATCACTCAGGATGCTGCTGTCTGTGTTGTTAAGGGTGACCGCTTCCCATGCTCCCCACACCTGGCACAGGGGCCACATTTCCCCAAGAAGCTTCTTTAGCTCTGCTTCTGTGGCAGCGCACTGTGGTAGGTTTCTAGTGTGTGAGATCCTTCCTTGTGTTGCTCTTTCCCTTCCTGCTGACCTCGTAGTGACAGAGAGTATCAGCATATCTCCTTGATCTCCTTCAGTTCTCAGGTACACTTCCCTCCTGATGCTAAATCTCAGTTGTATGACATATTCCAAAGATTTGCACATTCACAACTGCTTTCATCCCAAATGTGAACTCTACTTGTCCTTTCCTTTCCAGAGCTGGACTCTGGGGCCATCTCAGATCCAGACTCCAATGTCGCTTGGTGGACCCTACCTCCCCTCAGGTCCTCCCCAGTACCCTTGCCTTTCTGAACTCATTTCCTGTGATCTTTCTCTGGTTCCCTTCCAGGCACACTGTCTCCCATGCAACTTCAAGCACAGCTTTGTTCTTTCCACTGTGGAGGCCATGCGGTGGGGCCTTATACCACTTGGTGCTGTTGGGAGTCAGGGGTGTTCAGGGGGAGGGGTGAGGTGGAGGCCTTCAAGTCAGTGTGACCTGGCCTTCCCTCCTCTCTCTTCTGTGTCTCTGCCTTTAGGTAGGTGCATTCAGTCTGCCTCATGCTTCAAACTTGAGGTGCAGTCCTGGATGGAAAGCTCCAAAACCATAAGCCAAAGTAAACCTTGCCTTTGTGAGGTGATTGTCACAGGCCTTTGTCTCAGGGGTGGATGTGAAGAACACACCACCTCTGCATCTGCTCACAGCTCCACTTCTTCCTGCTTGGTCTCTCCAGTCCCTCTGAGCTCTCTTTCCTGCGGTGCTCACCAACTCTCAATGCACCCCAGATGACTTGTTTAAAAAGTGTCTGCTTATTGTCTGGCACTATCTTCTGGAGTGTCAGCCTTAGGGCTGCAGGGGTTTTCTACAGTTTTACTGCTGCTCAGAAGACTTAGAAAGCTCGGTTAGAATATAAGTGACCCGTACACCCTTGCTAAATGAGTGGACAAATAACTGATGCTCTAATCGGGGAAAGGAGGTGGTAAGAGGTCAGACATCAGGAAACCAGGAAGAGAGGAGGGGAAGGGGAGCGGGGGTTCATGTTGGGAGCAGCTGAGCAGCTGCCTGGTTTTGTATGAGAGGTGGCTCAAAGCACCTCGCTACCTCTATTTCCCCTTGGCTCTGGATCACATAATATTCTATGTCAGCCCACTCCAGAGCCAGGACCTCTGAGGTGAGTGACTGCCTGGCTCAGAGTTGCAGTCCTCAGAAGTTATTAGTCTTCAGGACAGATGAGGTCTTCCTTGGAGACAGCCTGCTACCAGCCCAACCATAAGCTACTTCACTTATTTTACACATAAATCCTGCTCAAACAAAAATCTGCTCAATTCTAGCATTTTATCCTATGGCTATGACTTTTATTGTTAAATTAAATTATGTCTTTTTGTTTAGGTGTATTTTAATGTCAGTGTCTTGGTTCAGTATTTTATTAAACCCTCATAGCTTTTCATTGCCTCAAAAACTGACAACTAAAACATTAATGTATCAGTAAAGTATGGTTCTGGACAGTGCCTAGACAAAGACTGGGGTCAAAGTGGGACAAACTTTCCTTCCCACAATCACAAGAACTACTACAGGCAGCTATCTCTTCTTCCTGTTGGGTGTTGTTTACGAAGATCTCAATTACTCTTCACTCACTGCTGGGACAAATACCCAACACCCAAAATAAAAGAAGAAAAGGTTTCAGTCCATATTCAACTGGCTCAAGGCAGAGTGGCACATAGCAGAGAACAGTCTTTCATGGTGGTGGTAAAGAGCAAGATAGCAAAACGGAGGAGTAGCAGCAACAAATGGCAACAGAGAAGAAGTCTGTTCCTCTGTCTCCTTATATTACATTCAGGCTATCTGCCTCAGGATGGATTTAGCATTCACACCCATAATCCCAGCAGTACTAAGACCCATAATTCCAGTGGATCATGAGTTAATGTCAAACTCTGGAAGTTTCTGCCCCATGACTGCATAAAGCTTTGGGGGGACAACTAGACACAAACTATAACAACAAATGACCTCCAAAGAGTTTGTTGGACCCCAAGTACACTGAGCCTATAGAATATTGCTGATTTACCAGTCTATCATTTTGACCAAAAGAGAAAACATAATAGGTTGGTGTGATGCCATCTATGAGGGAAGCCCATGTAGGGTCCTGGGGCCTCTTCAGTGAGACATGAACCATCTGTAGTAGGCCCTGTGGACAGTAACATCTGTCTACGAACCTTCATTTTTTTGAAAATAACTCATGCTCTTATCTAGAACATACTCCAAGAGCACTCTCCATGTATGAGATTTATTATTTATGTTCTTGATTTGTCTTTTCAAGTTCTGCCTGTGACATTCCCCATTTTTATTTTTGTAGTGCTGGGGATGGAACCCAGGACCCCACACAGGCTAGTTGGGTGCTCACCATGAGCTGCAGCCTGGCCTTGCCATCTCCTTTGCATAGGGACAGGACAGCAGAAAGTCCACAGAGACCTTGGGAACTGGCAGTGAGTCTCATCTCTGAGACCCATGATCATTCTGTAGCCCAAGGAGCTCAGCACAGGAAGCTGAATCAGAGCCTAGGATCAGGTCATGAGACAAACCAACCAACCAATCAATCACTCAACTAACCAATCAACCAACCAATAACAGAAAGAGAAAAAGGACAGTGCCAGATGGGAAACAGCTGGGGTGACTAAGAATTTATTTCCTGGAGTGAAAGCTTTTTCAGGGTCCCTAAGTGAATTCCCATATTTGCTGCATTTTTAAATTCAGCTTCAAACCTGTCCCTGCCTTTCCACAGGAGCTTTTGCCCACAGCTGCACTCATTTGGTTTGGGTTTTCATCTATAAATTGCAGTCAATGAGGAGCTTTGAGAGCTAATTGGTGAAAGTAACCTAAACAGGCAACTCCAGGAGGAACAGGGACAGTCAGAATTTTCCTCTTTTCTCCCTTTCTCTGGGAATTTGTGTTACATTTGCCAAGGAGCAACAAGCTTTAAAGTATGAGTAATCTCTTTTATTTAAAAGCTGGAAATCACCTTAGATGAGACGCCATCAGATAAGAGTGAACATGGCAGCCGGACTGTGGAGAGGTCAGGGCAGCTCACACTTGTGATTTAAAGTTCTCTTTGGACATACTTCAAAGACATACTCTGGGCAGAACCAGCTGCTAAGAGTTTGAAGTTGCCAGGCAGAGCTCTGTTGCTGCTGCTGAGGCGGAGCCTAATTGCTGTCATTTTAATCTTTGCGGCCAGTCAAATGGAGGCCACCACACAGCAGGATTCAGAGGCTCACAGCGATAGCAGCAAAATTTGTAATGACTTGGCTTGTCTCTAAAGAAAGGTCTTTTCAGTGTTATTGGAACTTAGCACAAATGTAGGAATTTGCATCTGGAGTTAAGACCCTAGGAAAAGCAAATGGTAATGGAAAACTAACTCTGGCCTCTAAAAGCCAGCCATGAAACTCATACTGTGGGTGTGAATCTCAATTCAGGCTATGGTGTGAAAACATGGGACGTTCATTGTTGTTCAGTAATGAGAACCTGTCCAGGACAGTGGTGTTAGTCCAGGGTCCTTGCAGTCCTGATGGATCCTAAATGCCTTATGAAACTCTCAGCCAGACAAGGGATCCCTCTAGACTCAGGCCTGTGCCCTCTCTGTGTCATCTGTGCCCAACTGGGAAAATTTTCCATGTTTGAGGTGGAGGCGGTGGCTTTGGGGGGGCTCTACTTCCTCAGTCTTCCCAGTTGGAGATGCTCCGGCCGCCTCCAATCCCTTTCTCCCCCACATTCATCAAGAGTTCTTTCTCATCTACTGACTCTCAGTCTTTGGAAAGAATATCCTTGACCTCTTCCTGAGCAGAGAACTATCTCATGCCTTTTCCTTTGCTATAACCTCCCCCTACAGGGAGGCACATGGGCTGAAGGAAGCAGGAAGCACAAAAGAACAACAGGCCTTTGCAAGAGCAGAGCTGCCATGGCCATGTCAGAGATGGAGTCACACTTGCCAAGTGCCCTGTTGCAGTTTGGCGGCTTCTCTGGGCAATGGCCGGCAGAACCTCTCCTGTCTTGCATTTATAATTAAGAGCCTGAGTGTCCACTTTCATGCCTGTTTCTGACTCCAGCTCTGAATATGTCTGCCCACCTGGGCTCTGCTGTTCTTAGCAGGCCTTCAGCTGGACCACCACTGCCTGGGAGGCCCTGTATTCCACATCATCTCCTCCCTTCAAGGGTTCCCCACTCTTCATCCCCCAAAAGACTGGAGTCGATCTCCATGAGTCTTGGTTGAAGAAGGTTCTTTTGTAGTATGTTAGAGCAGGTATTGCTTGTGTTATTAGCTAAATACTCATCATGCCAACCATCAAGATGGTAGCCATTCTTTCCTGTGTACTGCTGTGCCCATAGCTCTCAACATGTAGCAGATGTGTGATAAACATGAATTGGGTGGTGAAAGAAAGAGAAGCCCACTGAATGTGGCAGGAAGGGACCAGAGATCTAAACTTAAGCTCCAACAATTTCAGGCATTTTTCATAAACCTTATCTGTCCATACCCTCAGAGAGCCCTCTGAAATAAAATTTCATTATCTCAGCTTTGCAGTAGAGATCCTGAAACTCTGAGAGTGGGTAGAGATTATTTCTAAGGCATTCAGGGAATAAATAACAAGTGTCACTTGCTCCTCTCCTCAGCATCCTGCTTGTTTCTTTCCCAGTGCTGGGATTATAGGTGAGTGCCACCACACCCAGACTTGGTACCAGCTCAGTGTGCCCCAGGGTGGTGGTGGGCAGTGTGGCATGTGGTACCAGGGATCAAACCCAGGCCCCTGCTCTTGCCTAGCGAGTGCTTAGTCCGCTGAGCTATCTTGCTGACCCCATCCTGCTTGTTTCTGAAAACAACTTTATACCTTCTATAAATGATTGCTTCCTCAACTAAGTGATGCTTGCTTTTTCAGTAACTATGATGATGAAGCCAAGCTGGTCTCCAGTCAGGCAACACGCTAGAAAGAATCGTAGGCAGATTATGTTGTTGGAGTTGGTTGGAAATTCTGTTCCAGGCTTTTTAACTTGCATGCTGGAGATGGACCTGTTTCCTGCCCACTTGCTTCCTTTTGCCAAAATGCCGATCCTGTTCCATTTCAAATACTGTATTTGTTCCATTTTTAGAGCTTTGAATCAGAGTACAAGTCTGCAATCAGGGCTAGGTCATCTACTGTAAGGTATATGTGAAAGAGAAAGAAGGATAAAAACCACATTTAACCAAACCAAGCTCAAAGATGACAGATCTGTGAGCATAAAAATGTGTCCCAGCAGGTGTGGCTGGTCAGGGATCCAGGTGTACAGGAGGCAGGCAGGCGGCTGTGAGCGGGGGATTGAGAGTGAGCCTTGTACAAGCTGTGCAGCTCCTGCAGGCAGCTGGGAGGCGATAGCAGAGTGCTGGGTTTTCCAGGAATTGCTAGTGACTCTGCAGAGAGAGCTTCCGAGAAGCAGAGAGGGCCTGGCGTCTGTTTACCTGTTGGGCTAGGATGTGCTTAGATTGAATTTCCTCGAGGCCAGCGTAGGTGCACCTGCTCAGAGCCATCACTCCAGATCAGCCTGCGGGGCTCCTGACCACTGCATAGGCTCTGGGTACATGTGGAGGGGTTCAGGCAGACCTTGGAAGGTAGCCTTCTACAGCATGGAGGGGCTGGTGCCAGAGCTCCAGCCGGAAGCTCTCCCTGCTTCCCTCCAGACCCCAGGCTCTGTAGCCTCTCAGGGAGCCCAGCTGTCCCCAGAGTGCACTGCTTCCTAGACCGCTGCAGGACAGGCTCAGCATGTGTGCACAGTGCTGTAGGGCTGACTCCTACTCGCTCTGTCGGGGCACCATGTAGGCAAAGGTGTCTGTGTGTACCTGGCCAATTCTCATCTAACTCCAACTCAGACACTCTCAGGCCCAGAGGGTAACTTCACCCACATTCTGCTTCCTTTCCCACTTCAGGGAGGAGACAGAGGCTGAGGGACTGTGAAACATGGCTATGAAGTGCTGTAGGCATCCCTGAGGAATTCCAGAGAGGTAACTGCACACCTTGCTGTCTATGGCCTGGGGATCTGGGTGGTTTGCAGTGAACGGGGCCCAATGAAGTTGGACAGCTATATGTTTTCATCATTTCTCCTCCAGAGAAGAATCTGCTTTTGGAGCAAGTACATCTCAACATGGGGAGTTTCTATTTTTATATAAAAATTTAACCAGTATAACACCATTACCTCAGAGCAGCAGTAACATTAACATTGTGAGCCCAGGAAGGGAGCCGAGTGCAGTTGGGAGACTGCAGACACAAGTCCAAGGGTGCACACACCACGGTGACTGTAGACACGTGTAGGAATCGATTCACAGCACCCAGATGATGTGGGGTTGGTGAGGGATGGATGCCTGGTCTCTGCTGTTTCCAGTGCCTCCCATTAGATCTTTCTTGCTTGCACCAAGGGTCATTGTTTGGTGCCTCAATCTTTCTTGCCTGAGGAGTAGCTTCAGCAGAGGACCTTGCGGTTTTTCCTGTAATCGCCGAGCCACTGTCAGTAGCACCAGTCTGCCCACTAATGTTCTGACCCTTCAGTCCAACCCCATCCTGGCTGCTGCTCATGTGTGTCTTCTTCCCGTGCCTTCTGCTTCCCTCATCAGTCCCTCCTTGTGCATTCCAGATGTCCTCCTGCCCCTCCACTGTGCTGCAGACCAGCAGGAACTGAGCTCTGATTTCCTGTGGCATTCTGTTTCCTCCTCAGGTGTGAGCTCCTCAAACAGAGCTGGAAAGATGCTAACCCTGTGTCTTCAGCTGAATTGAATGATGCAAAATATGCAGGAACAGTCAGTGGCACTGCACGTGACAGAAGAGGTAAGAGCTGGGTGACAGACACCAAGTGCTAAAGTCACCTGAACCTTTGATGTGTGGGACTTCAGAATACTTCAGCCTGGTTCTGCAGTTCTCTATGAAATTATTCCCAGCTTTAAAACTTATTTTTGAAGCATTTATCTTCACTGATATAATATTTGATTAAATTTTTTTCTTATTATTTTTTATGTATTTGTTACAGGATCTCACTGAACAGCTTGGACTCATAGTGATCCTCCTGTTTTCAGCCTCCTCAGTGTTGGGATTACAGGTAGGCATCACCATGCCAGGACTCTGTCGCCAGCTCAGTGTTTATCATGGGCAGGGCCAGCATGGTATGTGGTATCAGGGATTGAACCCCAGTCCCTGCATTTGCCTAAGAAGGTGCATAGTCAGCTGAGCTATCTTTCCAGCCCTTTTTTCCCTTATTTTTTCTTTTACTTTATTTTTAAAGAACATAATTTATTGGGGGGAAAAAGCTTCTGTCCAAGAGATCGACAGAAGGGGGACCTAAGTGGGTTGCCCCCCTAATCCATTTTTCTAACATTTCCTTGAACCTGGAAAGGTGTTAAAAGCGTATTTATGTATTTAAACCTACATATCATATAGGTTACCTCTATCAGAGGAAATAGTGGGGAGCAAGGGTATAGGCTTAATCTTGCTTTCTGCTTGGTAGTTATGCATACTTTGGCCCTCTAGAGTAACCTATTAGAATAGTCTCATCTTTGGCAAAAAGCCACCTGACACTATGATGAAAGCAAGCCTGGATTTGAATCACAGTTGCTACTTTGCTGTATGATCTGGGGGACATCAATTCAGCCCCCTGTCCTGACTCCCTGACTGTAAGATGGGGGTGACAGCTGTACTTCCCTGAGTGCCTGATGCAAAGCACCCTGTGAGGTGTACAGAACAGCAGCCGGGCAGGGCAGGTGCTGGTGAGCACTAGTGGTTACTCTCCCTGCTTCCATCTCCCTCACCACCTCCCAGAGCATCAGTTGTGTGGCCGAGCAGGAGAGCACAGTGGCAAAGGCTCCTTGCAGAAGCATTTCTACAGGGAGGACGTTTAATGGCATGCAGAGTCCTTGCAACAAGGCATGAAGGAGTTAGTGATCCTGCTCACAGGAGAGTAGAAATGCACTCACACAGTGAACGCTTTCAGGAAGTGCAGCTCAGCACAGACAACTGTTGTGCTCGGCTGAAATGCCTGGGCTTTGCTGATGGCAAGACGTGCAGACGCCCACTGTGAGTGGCGAGCAGTGGACTGGGTCTGCCGACACAGCTAGGGTGCAGCCCAGCTGCTTGATATTATTCACAACTCTTTGGAAACACAGGCCTCGTGCACACCCAGCACTGGCTTACAAAACCGTCTTTCCTCCCATCCCCATTATAAGGCCACTTTAGCGGGCAGCTTTCCTGTGTTCCGAAATTCTGCAGTTCTTCTTTTTCCTCTGCTTACTTCTAGAGCATGTGTTTAGAAGAGAGTGTTTCAAATTGTGCTCTTCATGCTTCATTGCACAAATGCATTTTTCCACTTTGGATTTGAAACAGATTTGTAGATTTGGAAATCTGCAGAAGTGAAGCTGCCCTCCACCGTTGTGAAAGGCTCACCTTCTCCTTCAGCCAGTAACTCAGTACCCATTCAACTTTCCAGTTGTTTTTTTCCATGTTCACTTATAAATGCAAATTTCAAGTCTTTGTGCTCAATACTCTTGCTTACAGAAAAAAAAAGGTGGATCCTTAACTCCTAGGAACCCGTGCAGGCAAGAGGGTAAGAGGCAACACAGCTCACACCTAGAAGTTCATATTTTTGAAGCATGAAAAGCAGGGCATTAGGAGCAGATTAGTAAATGTCTGTATGGAACAGCAGAACCTAGTGTCAAACACCTACAAGGATCCCAAAGAAGTCACTCAAGTATCAAGACATTCTGATTACCCAGCATCACAGCATCACACAGGGAACTAGCTGCCAAATTATGTTTCTTCTTGATTTTATCTTATGTGTGACGTTCTTCAGGGTTGCATCAGTTAGATGACAGGTTCTCGGAAGTCTCTAATGCTATCTTCTTCTTTAAAAGATATGATTATTTTAGGTTTTTTTTTTTTTTGTGAAACCAGGGATTAAACTCAGGCCCTTGTGCTTGCCAGGGAAGCGCTTATTCCACTGAGCCATC